>QGOA01001528.1:4176-18441 GCA_003313075.1 Termitomyces sp. MG16
CTTGCGTCCCTTAGTCAGCGTCGTCCCTAAGGTCGTCCTTTTGCTCTCGTCCTCTTGTTCTCGTGCTTGCAATCGTCCTTTTGACCCTTAGTCAGCATCGTCCTTGTCCCTTAGTCAGCATCGTCCTTGTCCCTTAGTCAGCACTGTCCTTGTCCCTTAGTCAGCACTGTCCTTCTGTCTCTTAGTCAGCATCGTCCTTGAGAACGTCCCTGAGGTTGTCCTTGAAGTTCTCCTCTTGTCCTTGTCCTTTTGACCCTTAGTCAGCATCGTCCTTTTATCCTCGTCCCTTAGTCAGCATTGTCCTTTCATCTTTTAGTCAGCATCGTCCTTGTTTCTTACTCAGCAGTGCCTGTGTCGCTCTCTGAGTGCCAGTGACGTGCGTGGTTGTTTTCGTCCTTTTGTCCCTGAAGGACGAAAATCAACAGTTGATTTTCTATGTCATACTAATAGGAGTTGGTTGTGGTGCTGGCGGTGTCAAAGGTGGCTCGTACGCCATGACTGTGTAAGCATTGTGGATCAACGGGACGCCAGGGATAATGTCGGCAGGCACGCCACGGAATCGTACGCCGAAGCTGGGGAAGGTCGGGACTGGGGGAGAGGATGGGGGAGAGAGGGGTGTCCTCGCACTATCGAGGCCCAGGACGCAGGCAGAGTGTGTGTTCCGGGAGGCAGGGTCTGAAAGGGAGCGCTCGCGAACTTGGACGCCACCACGTCCAGCGAGGCTGTTAATCCCTCCAGAGTCGCTGCGAATTCTCTAAGCGAGAGGGTCAATTCCACCTGGCTGGTGTCACTGGCCGCTAGGAATTCGGCCGAGGAGCTCAGTTTACCAGCGACGCTGTCTAGTTTTTCCAGCGCCTTGGAGGCTACCGCGTCCGCTAAGATCTCTGAAATGTGGTCAGTAACTTCTGCTTCAAGTATGAATGCTACTGCGATGACTGTCGTTTTGAGCTCTATAGATTTGGACGTCAGTGCCGCAGTGGCCAAGATGTTCGTCAGTTTTGCGCGGTTATAAGGTTCCGCCGCCAGAATCCACCCTTTCGACTCCAGCCACTTCTGGGACTCCTGCAGTCGCCAAGAGCAATTTGAGGTCCGAGTGTGTCGGGAGCGATCGAGACCGTTCTGGGATCCTCGTATTGCTGGCACTATCGGGGGTGGTCGAAGAGGACGTCCTCCTGGTTGAGGACATATCACACGAGGTAGAAGAGAGATGCAAGTCACTGAGGGTTATTTGAGTCCGGCCACTTATGGTGACCTTGTGGCGCTGTGTCGTCCAACAATTTCCTACTTCATAGACTCTATTCTGGTCTGGTCATTCTCAATCTACAGTGATCGTACCTTGGAATGTGACCCCCCCCCCCGCCCTACGAAGACGATTGCTTCGACTTTGAGCCCATCTTGCCATCTTTTTGGTATACATCCGAGCCAATCTTTCATCCCGATCGCCCGACTTTCCATCTTCTGATCCCATGCACCATTTCGGACCGTTAGCTGATCGTCCCAACTATTTCCCTTCAACATGTCTACTTGCTCCATATCATAGGTTTAACTGCCGAATCAATTTCCTTTTCCAATTCTATTTGTGGACCTTGTGCCTCCACCACAGCAGAGAGACGCAATTGATATCAATCGCATCGTCACGATTACCTGCATAATAGGAAACAATCTAACGATTCTCCATGCACAGCTTGACATCATGTCACCTTTGTAGACATATACAAGAAACTGTTCTATGTTATAAGCCATTGAGAATGTCTACGGCTGCAGTTCCTTCCCCAACATTCACATAGTCCAGAAGAACAAAATTGGGTGCCCGTCCGTTTACGAACTGCGCGCAGCCATTTGCATGTGACAGTATCCTACAAATCATGTTTATATACCACGAATATGAGGAGATGGGGACTCACGAGTCGATGCTGTTAGTTGTAGGAGCATCTGCCCGATCACTAATGAGCACACCGTCTCCAATTGGGATGATGTTGATGTCCAGGTTATGGTTAATAAGGTTCTCATGGTCAGCCGAAGAAAGTGGCCCGCTGATACGGTCGACACTACAAGGAAACGTGGGATCCGTTGAGTCGAATGGATCCTCAAATACCTGAAGAGAGATCAACAAAAGGAGATAGATAAGGATGATACAAGACCACTCACCATGTCAAACTCTGGCAGGATAAAGTCGACGATGCCGCCATCGGCACCGTCGGCACCTGCATCAAGGAAGACAATAACACGTTTCCCAGAGTCGATTAGCTGCCCGAGGGTCGGCCAGTCGTCCCGCTTAACTGGGCGCGAAGGCGGTACATAGGCAAGAGGCGTGATGCCTAAGCACACTTCATTAGCGCATTCTTTACACTTTCCTAGTTATAAAGCGTACCAGCCTCATCAAAAGCGGGTTTCCAAACATCAGGGAGAGAGACGCCCTCAGGATTTGTGAAGATAAAAGTGAGGACCTCATTAGGATTGGCATCAAGGAATGTCTTCACGACCTTGAGATAATCTACAACAGCTCCACCATCAAAGAGTCCCTTTCACGTGCTAGTGAATAGAGGAATACACGCCGAATTCATTGAAATCTTACACAAGCTGTCGGGTTTGAAGGTATGAGGAGAATGAGAGCCTTGAAGCATAAATAACTCACTAGTGTGACAGAAATGAAGAACTCCATCCTTCCTGAAGTATTGTTAGCCAGTGCAAAAATAACAATGAAGAGTCTACATGTGAGATTGAGCTTGTAGCATACGAGCACCAAGTCCCAACTGCGTGCTCAAGTCGACTTCTTGCGTTCTCGCAACTGGTGTGATGTATAAAGAATAAGAGGATTGATTTCCTAAAGCAATTGTGATGCACTCACGAGCAAGTGGATCTTCGCTGAAAGCATACGAGTCATGAGAGCCTAAGTACGTGACGTTTCCGTAGGATCTGTTGCATAATTCTGCATGGCCGTTGCAGACCGTCGCTCTGCTGTTCGTCCCATTACCACGGATGGAAATACGGAGGAAAAACACGACACACTTCTGGATCCGAGACTTAGACTGTGGCAACCATCCTATTACGGACGAGGGCAGAATAACAGTGCAAAGGAGCGCTAATGTGAGATGCATCAGTATGTAAGTAAATGCGAGTTGACGACTGTCTAATCACTTCAGCCCTCGATATTTATGTTCCATGAGGACACTTCAGAAAGAAGCTGTCCAATTGCAATGACCAAGAAACCATGTGATTGTTCCATGTGGACCTTTGATTTCCAAATTCGATGGCTTCGACTTCTCTTTGTCCAACAGTGATAACAGTGTGCAGATAGACTCCTCACAGTTCTGAAGACGCGGAGAAGTTATACCTCAGCACACCTTTGATAATCTTGACAACTCCCCAGGGCGTCTTACAATCGGGTGTGAACTCCTTGTTCTCGATCCTATCTCCGTCTATCAGGGATATTGGTTGAAGAAGACGGCATTTCCCTTAACATTTGCTTATGTACCAAATGATAATCCTTTATACGTACTTAGATCAAATCGTATTGAAATAGTTCCACCCCAAATACAGAGGTTTACTTAGGTTGCACGATATGCTACGTCAGACATGAGCAGACCCTGAATACTGGGGAATTTAGAATATTTTTCATGAAATTGTCGATATCGATGTACTCGTAGTCATCTGCTTGGGCGCGGCGCCTCGGACTTCCGAGGACCTCGTGCAACCTATGACTTGGAAGTTCAATTATAACGTTCCTTCATTACTTTCCATCATGTCAGCGGGAAGGTGTGAAAATCATGGTAGCGTTATATTTCCCCTTTAATGGTACCTCTGCAGGTCTATCCATTCAACACCACCACCATACAATGCTTCCTCGTGAGTATCTTTATTTCCACCCATCTACTCACCAATTTATCACGGTTCTCAGCGAGAATCAGCCGCTTCTGGGAAGCATTGAATATTCCGGCTCTTGGTGACATCCTTCATGCTTCCTCAGGTTCGTCCAAGTACCCTAATTTATCTTCGTCAGTCCTACATGCTACCAACGACAACGAGTGCTACGCGCTACAAAGGGAACCTTATTCTGCGTACTGGTGATCCTCGGGGCGTTTTTTTCTGCCTTATTTGGCGGTCTCGCATACCGCTCCATATACAAACGATCCGTGGGGAAATGGACAGACGATGTGAAGCGTCTCAAACAGCTGGCCGTTTCTTACAGAGAACAAGCACGCGGATGGGAAAATAGGTCTGCCCATTTTGAAGAGGAAGTCAAACAGAAGATCGAGCTCGAGAGGAAAGAGCGCGATGAAGCGGGACTCTACTGGGGAGAATTTCTCGGGTCTCACTGTGCCTCGCGTGGACGTAGAGAGTACTCCGCTCGCCTTCTGAATCTCACACCCTCTCTCTTCGCAATCGACGCATGCAAATCAACGCCAGCCGAAATCAATGGTGTTACTTACGACACGCCTCTTTTTTGCGAGGACAAAGTATGTTCTTATCCATGATATTCGATCTATCAAGTGAACGGGCTCACCATTCTCGGTTTCAATGTTATAGGGCATGCAAGGCGTTTTCGGTTACTGGATGGTCGATCAAGACGTCGTTTGCTCTACTTACTGGGAGTACGTTGTACGCAAGGCAAGCTCGGCCATTCGAGGTCTTCCAATGTGGATTGATCCCTGGACTTTCTTAGGATTGCTCTGCTCCCGGGGCAGGAAAGCGAGTACGCCTAGGATTACTTTCTAACGATCCTATCTAAAACACTATCGAAACAGAGATATGAAGCAAAGTTGGGTAGCATCCATAAAGGTGAAGATCCGGAAATTTTATGCCTCAGTACTCCAATCACGATCCACGGCCAATTCTTCAAACGACCTTTGGCTTGTGCTGACAGAGTATGTTCTTTAAATGCTTAGATTATTTCACCCTGAGAATTATCCCAAGGGACAAGGAGACTCTCCTCAGTATTGGGGGGTTTGGGACGTTCCTGTTGCAGACTGTTAATCGATCAATGAAGTTCGTTTTGTCGTAGTTTCCGCTTTTTTTTCCAATTATGTCGTTGACCACATAATAAAATCTCAAGCAATGTTCAACTTTTGAGACTCGCGAATACTTCATAATGCGCCATGGATATCATAAGGGTAAATCAATGTCCCACGAGCGCCAACGTAAATGGTATAGAGAGCTTGGACTTGTTCTATATGTTCACATTTCCAAGAGCCGCTGGAGAAGATTGCTAAGATAAATACAACATGCCTAAGGTAGAGCATACATCATTGACATCCGCTGTGATAGATTTGAATGTCGCAGTAAATGTGTTTCCCTTGATTCTTGGCACACATCTACATCGTCAGGCTATGGTATGTAACATGCCAAGACCACACAAATTTGATCATGTTCTAAGTCCCCCTCCAGGCTATGTACAACTCTGCTAAAGTTCTCAATAGTGTTATCGCAAATACTACAAGTGACAACAACGTTAGTTGTCCTCCTTCTAGTCCCACTTTCCCTCGTACTGATCATTTCCTTACCTGACTTAAGGGTATCGCTACTAAATTCTCTGATGCTGAGGCTCAGGACCTCTGTGGCCACCTCCAGTCTCTAGAACCAGACCTTTTAAAGTCCCTGTCGGGCATAGCCGCAAGAAAGCCAGCCATTGACCTAATTCCTAACATTTCGGTGCTTATTAAACAGGACCTCACAACCATGAAGACGTGTGCTGACAAATTTATGGATGCGAAACACATTACATCTTTTTCTCCTTCTGTGCAAAAGAGTCGGAAGCTGCGCAGTTGCAAAAATGCTCTATAATCGTCGGCAGTCATTGGGATACGGCAGTCGTCACCAGGTCCCTTAACTGTGTCGACGGCTGTGTCAACAACATTGTTGGCAGCAATCGGACTTGCGAGGGTGGCAAGGCTGCAGGAAAGGATGACTAGGGTCTTGAAATGCATGCTGAGGAATCTGAGAATAATGAATTCACAATGTTAAACACAGTGTACTCAGTCGGTGTGTTAATGACTGATATTCATCTATTTACCTGTTAAACACAATGTACTAGTATACGTGAGTATTTGTATGAATAGATATCTGGTATATTGCTCATCTCAGTCGGTGTATTATATGGTCCGGAATCTTAACAAAGTGCGCTCCGAGTCTATGAATTCTGTTCTGTGGTGATCGTCCAGACATACATGTCGACCCATTGCGAGACGATGATGAGTGAAATAAACGATGTTTCTGTGGAGCTCAGGAGAGGCAGCGAGGGAATTGAGGCTTATAAGCAGTTGTTGCTTCCATCATAATTGACATGTGTGACAAACTTCCTTGAATCCATGCACCGACCTGCCGACTCGTGTCTCCTCACAAACCTAGTCGCACACAAAAAAGACTGCAAAATCAATCAAGTCGGTACAGTCGCGTGTAAGCTGCAGCATGTGCACCGCCGCTGTCGAATGCGTTATTTCTGCGGGGGCACCGACAAGGCGTTGGCGTGTTATGCGGACGTGGTGAATGAGTGCAGAGACCAAAGATCTTGAGGATGATTTGAGTGTTGTCGTGCGCGATCAGGAGATTCTGTGGGTGCATCCGCGTCTGAGACTGTTAAGATACCAACAAATTACTACAGACATCGTTAGTGGTAGGCTAACACTGGTTTCGTCAACTATGCACACGGGGCACCAGACAGACATGGGCCACACGGTAAGTGTAATCTCTGTCTGACGCTGGCTATGTAGAATAACTCTCACCTTCCGAATGCCGCCACGACCCAATCCTCGCAGACCTCGCACCAGTCCCCTTGATCCCCAGGCCTACCACTGTCCTCTGCCTACCCACGACAAGCGTATCATCTGCATCCCCCCAACGCATCGTCCTCCCCTTCCCCCTGTCGCGGGCGCACCCCCATCTCCCGCTCTGACTCCGGCTCAGGCTTCCCAAGTCTCAAATCCACCAGCCCATGACTGGAATTCTTGTAGTACCTTGGTGGGATTTGTGATTCCTACAAGCCCGAGACAGGGCTTGATGTTGCCTGCGCCGGAGGAGGAGTTGGTTGTGGTGCTGGCGGTGTCAAAGGCGCCTGATTCGTTGGGTGGCTTGTAGCCTATGACTTTGTAAACGTTGTGGAGCAACAGGACGCCAAGGATAATCGGCAGGCGTGCCACGGAATCGAAGGATTAATTACACCGGTAGAAAAGCTAGCGGTGTTGTGGTTTGAGGGTGGCGTAGTGACGTCGAGAGGGTGCGATCATCAAGGGTTATCGTCAAATTGAGTGTGGGCATGCATGTTAACGTAGTCTACCTCAAAATCAGCAAAGTCGGTAAATCACGAAGACGACGTACAGTGCTCATCGTTTGCAGGACCCATGCCAATTGCTCCATAAATTGCGTTGGCCATGGCGCTGGTCGTCAAAATTAGCGGCACCCCACTATCGAGCACAGCGCTCGGGAATGCTGCACCGGTACCCCAAACTGTGATCGCGCACACGGCAACCTTCCAAAACAGTCTCGCTCACCAGAGCTGCGTAATGGACTGTGGACAAGTTAGTGACGAAGCTGGGATGTCGACCAATTCCGAGCTGGGCAGGAACTGTATCTGAGCCCGATAGGAAGCGGGCAGGATGTGTCGGCGACACTGGTGTGAGTTCTGAAGCCCGTGCGGTGCCGTTGAGGGAGTTGGAGGTGACGTGTGGGATGTGTTCTGCGTTGATCGAGTTGAGAAGCAAGCCGAGGCCGAGGATGCCACTAAAGTTTGGGTCGAGAAGCTCAGAGTCGATGTCATCTGCAGCGGCTGTGTGTGTGCGTCAGAGCAGTCAATGAAGAACTGAAGACACGCACCGAGAGCGCGAACGTCGAGGCTGTAGCCGCCAATGTAGAATCTGTCCCAGAAGATGGGGCCAGAGACGTTGCCTTGCAAATACCGGATGCTGAAATCTTTTCCAGTCTGCGTCGAGCTCGACGGATCATAAGGATGGCCGCTGGTCTTGCACAACAACGACAAGCACGAATTTGAAACTTCCCCTGGAGAAAGCGTGAGCTGGTGATCGCACACGACGATGATGACGACTAACTCACTGATCAGATGATCCAGTGTCAACCTGCAGTCTCTGGCCGGCAGGACCGACGGTAGCATCGATCGTGCCTCGGGTGGATCAATAAGGCAGAACAACGGCTCATACATGTTGTACACGCTAGGACTCGAAGGACGACGCCGTCTTGAGTGCCGCCGCAGGTTGTCGGGGACATTGGGCAACCAGCATATAGAAATAATTCTTTATGTGGGAAGCTCTCACGGTAGTCGTATCGGATGATTGACCCCGAAAAGAAATTAAGAACAAAAGAACGACTCTACTCATTTGCGTTACAGGCTCTCTCTAAGGTGCGGCGACTGCTCAGTCCTGTGATAGAAAACCGTGCGAGATAGATTTTCCCAGTGTGACGTTTAAAATGCGTTATTTCATCGACCTGATGCTATAATTCACCGATTTTCATCAGTTCCTACGGTGTTGCAGCTCGAAACTGGCGGCGACTGCTCAAACCCGTAGTGGAATTGCTACGGGCGCTTGCACGACTCAATTTTGGCTGTGCGATCTACACCCGGCACTTTCCGTGATGCTGCACTTATCCACAGTCTTATCGCACGCGTCCAACAAACTTCTGTGTCTTATCTATTACGATAAGCTGACTTTTACCATATTCAGAGATGTTTCTGCCTTGTCCCTTTCCGTAGTTTTTTTCCGTCTTCCTTGATGTCTCCAACTGCTTCACTCGTCCTCCCTCAGGGTGCGGGGTATGCCGGTGGTACGTTCTCTCCCCACAACTTCTTCATATATTTACTTCCCTTTTCATTAGTTATTGGTTGGTGATTTCATTTCAACTTACGAAGCTACCAACTAAAATTGATTGGGGTGGGTATGCAGGCAATTGGCCTTTTCTTTAGCGGGCTTTATGCTTGGGCTGACCGTCCTTCAAAAACGTTACACCGCATACAATCCCTCCAACTCGGAGGAGTTCAGCAGCGCTTCGAGGAGCATCAGACCTTGTCTTATTGCTAGCGGTATCGTGTCGGCGTGGACGTGGGCTGCAACGTTGGTGAGCGTCTAGTTTCATTGTTTTCTACATTATTCACTGGAACTGTGTACGTGTAGCTGCAGTCGAGTGCAGTGGCGTATAAGTATGGGATCTCAGGCCCATGGTGGTATGGTGCTGGTGCTATGGTTCAGATTTTACTCTTTGCTCAGGTATGTGTACAAAGGCGGGTTATCAGCTGTAAGATTTATCTTTCTAAGCTTGCGGCCAAACTTAAACTCAATGCTCCGAATGCCCACACATGGCTCGAAATTGTCGGTACAAGATGGGGAACGTTTGCGCACTGTGTCTTTTTGTTCTTCGGGTTCGTTCATCTCAACAATCAACATCCCTCACTGACAACGCGTCAGCCTCGCGACAAATATCATTGTCTCATCCATGCTTATTCTTGGCGGCTCCGCTACTGTCACTCATCTCACAGGGATGGACACCATTGCCGTAAGCCATCCTTCTATCTTTTCTCTCCCTCAATGGATCAATCTATTGCAGGCAATCTTCCTGATTCCTCTTGGTGTTACAATCTATGTCATTGTTGGCGGCATGCGCGCCACTCTTCTCTGCGATTAGTATGCTCTTCTCTCTTCACATGATGTCATTCTCACTATCCACAGCACGCACACCCCTGTCCTCCTCACAATTATCCTTATATTTACACTCGCAGTTTATGCTACCTCGCCTAAAATCGGGAGCATCTCCGCAATGCATGTCCTCCTCACCAATGCATCACGTGTCTCCCCTGTTCCAGGTAACAAAGACGGCTCATGCATTCTAAGAATAGGCTTATTTGGAGCGGTCGAGCCTTGGGTGAGGCCTGACTGGGAGGTGGACGTGGAGTCGAGGGTGATAACGAGAATACTGTTGCGACTTGTGACCTGCTGGAGGTCGTACCACTCGAGGTCAGTGGTTGCACCATATCAGAGATCAACAGCCTCCCAGATGCCGGGATAAAAGAGTGGCCATCTATGTTGAACTCGTCGAAGACGAGCTGGTACTTCTTGTGGTGGGTCTGTGCTTTGTCAGGGTTGGCGCTGTCGATGAGGTCAGGCATCTGGAAGAGGACAGGCGCTTGGTCTGTGGCGTTGATGTCGATGCGTGAGTTGCGTGCTTCATTGCTGTAAACAGCGAGCACCGGGTAAAATACAACCAGACACAGTAGCGCGAGCATGAGTCCAACCAGTACTGCGACGTCAAGATCCCGCGTCATGGAACCCCCATCTTGCGCATCCCATGCACTGTGGGATCATGCATGAGATCCTCCACGGTCGGCCGAGTCCGCAGACACGACCGAAACCCTACTGTCATGATTGTGGCGGCAGCAGCAGCTGCGCAAAATACAGGACAACCCCGAGCCTGAGATTTCGTCGTCTGACGCCAGTCAGTGGAGCAGCATTGATTTGCGATTCAGTCCGTCTCAGTGCGAGCTGATGCAAACGGATTAGTCACGTGGGACGAGAGGGTCAGGTTCAGTGCATCTGCGAACTGGTGGCAATCGTCGACATTGAGCTGGAAAGCAAGCGGCATGAAACAGGCAAACTATGCCCTTACCTCCTGAGCAGAGACAATCTTCGTTCTTACTATGTTTTGACGCTCTTGAAGTCGCCGTAGGGCTCCGCTTCTACTCCATTTGCGGTTCATCCTGATTGGCTCGCATTTTGAGAAGCACAAGGCAGCTTTTGAGGAGGGTGCAGGACGGGATAATGCGCTGTTAGATGACGAGGTGCAGCATGAAAAGAGAGCCCAGGTGAGACCGATTGTCGAAAAGGTCTGAACAAGGTTGCTCGCTGTTAGTTGTTCTGTGACGATTCGCAGCGGTTTTCTTGAAGTTTTGATGATATATTTGTACATTACAGCAGATTATGAGACTCTACGTAATAACATTTAATTACATAGAACATAACCAGAGGCTTGCCATTCTCCCTTGTTCCCTCCCTTTTGGTGTCTCAATCCTTGTCAATCCCTCGTTTAAATCATTTCCACAGGCTTCTATCCTCCCCGGCAAGTCTGATATAACAGTATGTAATATATACTTCAATTCCCTCAATGAATGAGGACCTTGCCAGTCATGCTAACCATACATGGCTTGATGTGATCACATGAAGTCAATCCCTCAGTATTGATAATCATCCTTCGGCCTTGTGCTTACTACTTTCGACTTTGCTGCCTTTTTCCTCTTAACTAGGAACCATAATGATCAGAATCTTCCAGGGCCCAGACAAATCTTCTAGAATGAACTGATTTCATATACGTCGTCATAAGGTTCGAGTTGTGGCTTCTTCCTTGCACAATGGATAGAGTCTCCATCAAAACAATGTCACGCATGTTTTTTCTGGCTGTACAATTAGTTGACTATTAAGGATAATAGATCTCACTGCATGAGGACCAATCCGCGGGCGGATTTTGCAAGAAAAGTCAAAAAAAAAAAAGCTGACATATGCACAAATGACGTGCCGAACCGCCCAACTAAGGTAGGCACCAAGTTCCACACCATCATTTCACAGTGTTCACAATCAGAAATCGGCCCTTGGGCACTGCGGCGAACTCATGATTGCAAGTCTGAAAAAGGACTCACACTCATTATCAAAGGAATGAAAGTTGAGCACCACGTACCCATAACCGTACTATACCAGTTCCTGGTGACTCTTGAAGGGATGAATAGAAAACATCACCCTCGAATGTGTGAAATACGTCATGATCGTCGAGTTTAGTGGATCGACCCAAGAACCAGCCCAAAAAAGACCCAGCAATCCATTACCCGAGCAGAAGTCCGATAGCGTGTAAAATCTCGCCATCAACGGGAACGGACAAAATTCAAAGATGGAAGGAAAGGAAAAGAAATATAAGCCCTCTCTACTACTCCACACAGGCTATTCGCTCTCTGAGACCGATGAAGGACAACAGTACCATTGAAGCCGATATGCTATCTCAGGAGCTGATGCCTCCCTCTATTCGATCGTATCTATCAAATGGTGGATCTTCCATCGGAAAAGCACGCTCTGTCGTGTCTCGCGCACTTAAGGTGCACCGTTACCACCCATACAAATGGGCGTTGGAATTGAAGGTGTGTCTATTCCATCTTTTCTCCTTCGTATCAATGTTATTACATGTATACAACCAGAAACAGGCCGAAAGTGAAGGAAACGGTGGAGGTAGTTCTCCAAAGGTGGCCTGATTTCCTGCAAACCAAGGTCAGGCTGCCCTCTTCCTACATTCACGTGTAGCACTCTTGACGAGACCCTGGGCTACATAGTCTTGATCACGCTCGTTATCTTGGACAGCGTCGAACCCGAAATTTTGACATGTATTATGGCGCACAGTTAAAAAAATTTACATTGATACAGCAGACGACCTACTTACCTACTGTATCAACTATCATAAACAAGAAATCGAGAATGAGTTTTTGTACACTTATTAGCGTCACACAGAATGAAATGTCACCCTGAACGAAAACGCTTGAAGCAGAGCAGGGGGGTAACGTCTCAACACCTTTCTACAAGAGAATATCACCGCAAACTATGTGGGCACATGAAGGCATGTCATGAATGTGCATGCTAGCCCGGTGCCGGCGCAAAAAAATGAATCCATCGAGGTGAAGAACTCTCAAAGCAGGAGAAAATAAACCCTTGTCCTGGACGTCATCGAGCTGTGAGATGCTTATGTATACGCATTGTGAGAAGGGTTGCAGAATAGTCATATTCTCCTGCTCGATCTCCGCCGGTTCAAATAGATTGTCAACACAGAGAAAGCATGGAGTCTCTTACAAGTGCCATGGCAGGGATATACGGTTTAAAAGGATGTGTCTCGTATAATCCTCGTTTGTAGAGTCATCCTGTAGACTGGGCTCTTTGATTGATCTTGGCCCTGCCCATGTTAATGACGCAACGCAGATACCACATAAACGGTCAAGACTCAAGAAGCGAAGGCAGACACAAGGTGAGAATATGTAAACAAGAAATATTTGCTGTTTTCATCACTGGCTCATATGACGAACCGAGGTGAGTGAACAGGTACTTGCAATCGAGAAAATGAATAGATAATTTGACGAAGATTCGGACATAACATCAGCTTGTCGGAAAAATTGATCTGGGGTAGGCACGTGCTTGTTTGTCAGCAGTCCGTTGCTGTCGTGCCACTTTGAGCCATATAGACAACGCTTGTCGTAGCAACGATAGCATGCCCATGCTGTAAAACGGTGTGTTCATCAGTGATTCGTCAGCGACACAACTAATCTCACTACCTTGACTGATAGTTTTTGAAAGTTCGACTGACGCGAACAATTCAACCTTTTTTGTGATCTCGAATCGCAAATCCTAATGACTGCTGTGGATACATGTATGTCCTTGAGTTTTTTGCCGACACTACGAGCTGATCGCCGACGCATTTTGTTTTCAGCATTACACCCTGATTCGCCGGGTGCGGTCTCGACAGTTTATTGTCTATTGACTTTTTTTCCTTATTGTTGTCTGCAGGACCTACGGCCTCAGTCTTCACCGAGTCGCTAAGTAAGCTCCAAAGCACTCTTCTCTGATTACTGTTCATTCCATATACACCGCCCAGCCCACCCAGGACGCTGTCCGACTTCCTCTTTGTGTGTCGACGTTCCACAGTCATCTTCGCCGTTTCCCTCTCCTTCGTCGTCGTTTTTACCGCCGCCTATCCCTGGTAACCACGAGTTTGCGATGCCTACTATACCCTCTGGCTACTCGATGCCCAAAGGGGCCCCTCTATCTGTGAATGAGAGTCAGAGTGGCACGGTGAATGGAAACGGGACCTTGAGTGGGAAGGATCGGGAAACGCCCGTGGCCGTGGAGCGTGCCAGACAACTAGAAGCACCATCGGAAACATTCAAGGACCCATCCTTCACTTCTATTGAGTCGCAAGCAACTCCAATGCCGTTGCCAATCCTTCCTTTCCACACGCCAATTTCAACACCAACGCCGTCTCCAAGCATACAGCAGTCATCTGCACATGCTAATACACCAACACACCCTTCAACTGTGCCAATATCGCCATTCTCTGCTACCCCCACACCCTCACCAATCAAAATCCCCTCCCCGCTCCCGTCACCCGCTCCAGTCACAAATAACCCTCTTACACCGAACCGGCCAGCACCACCTTCACCCGCCGCATCCCGCCGCGTCTCCTCCATGTCCACATTCTCCACTCGCTCTCCCGTCCCCTCAACGTCCACTAATGTCTCTCGTGCCAACT
>QGOA01001531.1:0-12119 GCA_003313075.1 Termitomyces sp. MG16
GGGTCTGGATTATGCGTTCCAGATGGCCTTTAATAATTTTGCGGGTGCGATGATACATGTTGGCGGGCAGAATGTCTTTTACAACGTACGTTTCGCCTTTCGTCATCGAGTCCATTGGAGATTATTAATTCATGGTAATCAATAGCCGTTCACTCCGCCTCCAACTAACCAGTCGACATTCCATCAATAGACCGTTGGACCCACGTACTACAGTGCCCTCGTAGCCGCCGAGTCTCTCGGTCCCTCCAACAACACACAGGTCCTCGATCTCGGCGCAAACGGCGCGAATGACTTCACGCCCTGCTATGGCTTTTATGAGAATGGACCACCCGTGCGTGTGGGGTACATCAATTACGTTACAGACCCGTCGGGCGCGAACGATCTGAGCGTACAGATTGCGATCGGGGGATCGGGTATTCAGCAGCCGAATCAGAGTCCACCGAGTGTCAAGGTCAAGTGCGTATAGCCCTTCTTTCATGCATATTTGAACGACGAGATGCTGACCATCAGTGGATAGGTACCTCCTTGCGAGCTCCGTGTCTCAGAAGGGTAACTTCACCTGGGCCGGCCAAGTACGTCGTCTTTTTCTCTCCTTTCCTGCTGCCCAACTGATCTTGTATACAATGACAGACATTCAGTGACAACTTCGCCTCAGACGGGCGGCCAATCAGCGACATCAACATCACCACCATCGCCTGCGATGGCAACACCAACCTCTGCACGGTCCCCGTGCCCGCACCGTCCTACGCACTGATATACCTCACCGACAGCACGCTAGACGAGCCAGGCGGCGCGGCAACGCAGACGTTCGCGACGACTGTGCATACGCGGTTCAGGAACACCGCGACGGTCGACCAGGCTGTGCTCGCGACGTCGAATGGCGGGTATGGGAAGAAGATGGGCAGCACGAGTGCTGGTAGTAGTAGTGCGGCGGTTAGTGGGAGGACGAGTAAGGCCCCTGGCTTGGTGTCGGTGCTGGCGCTTTTGGTGGGCTTGGAGGCGTTGCAGAGGGTAGTGAGGAGGTAATGAGGGTTTGCATATATTTTTTTAATTGTTAGGAAGGGTCGCCTTGGAGTGCATAGGAGTGAGCTTGTTTTTTCTTATTTCATGTATTACAGATGTTGGTGGCATCAACTAACTGCTTAGAATCTGTCGCTAGAAGTCTGGAATATGTTTCGTTTTATTATATACCTACTTTATACTGTGGACAGTAGCCAAGTAGCTTATAGACCATAAATACTGTGGAAGATTGCTTTGTTCTGATGCTCGTGTCCTGGTACGACTACCATCCACCACCCAAGAATTTTAGAAGCACAGCAAAGCCGCTAGACTTGATGCCACACATTACAGGAAGCATGACCCAGCATTTGAAGATATGCTCCATAAACAAGGCTAAAGAATGGCTGAGTGCAGAAGGATTCCTGGATGCACCAAGCAGCCCATCATTACACTGGACATGAAAACTGTTTGCAAGAGCCCGTCCATGGGATCGTTCAACTTCTGAAACGAGATTTCGTCGATTCGGACGCAATCTATGTCAACGCAGCGACGAGTCCTATGTAAGTCTGTGCAACAACATTGCAAACAGCAACATCCTGGTCTTCGCGAGGACCCAAGAGCACCGTTGTCGTCATGTAAGCCTTAAAAGACCCTGCGCTTGCATTCAGCAGATTCGCACTGACAGTCACTCTAGCTCCGGCACGATTGCCTTTGCAAAGCGTCTGATCCCCAGACTAAGATTGAACGGGCAAATCCACAGAAGGGACGGCACACTTTGGCTTCACGCTTCACGTTGCCCATTCCCATCGCGATGAGGACTGTCGTACAAGGCGAGAAACGAAGATTATTGTGTGCGAGGACGACTGATAATATAGCTCTTCATGCTTCTCTTTCGCAAGAACGGTCATGGGATGGGGAGGCAGAGATACTGGGCGAAGAGACGAGATGTGCAAGCTTTGTATATAGTACGATACGATGGTCTGGCTCAGTGGTCTTTCCGGTCACGACGAGCTCGCGACTGCATGAGAAGTGAACTCCGAGCATTGTCAGGTATGAGTGTTGAATAGTTATAAAGTTATGATGCCAGCGCGGATCGAGGATTTGCTGGTTTGGCGCTGTTAATAGTCTGCATAGTATGCGGCAGGATAGAGCAAGGACGCGGTTAGTCAGTTTGTATGTCCTAGCATAGTATGATTTACAAAATAGGCATTAGGATGACAAGGGGTCAATGCGTGAGAGTCTAAGTAGTAAGATCGATTCCAAACTTCAGCTGTAAGGTTGATTTCTCACATCCATCTTCAAGTACACCGTAAGTCATTGCCAGAGTTCAATTTGCACCATGCAGAGTACAGGTCTTTCGAATCATCGTGGACTGAGGCTTCTCTCCCTCGGTAGGCTGGTTCTTGACATTCATACTTTTCATTGGGTCTGACACACCACCACAGATGACGGGGGTATCCGTGGCCTCTCCGAGCTTCTAATCATACAAGAGTTTATGAACAGGATTAGGTTCATCAACAAAGCTGCCGTAGTACCTAAACCTTGCCAGTATTTTGATATGATTGGTGGTGTCGGAACGGGAGGGTATGTGCCATACTAAACTCTCTTGAGTAGTTTTTCAGGTTTCATCTTCCAGACTTATTGCATTGATGCTCGGACGTCTCGAGATGCCGATTGATCAGGCCATTGAGAAATATGTTGACTTTTCATCTAGTGTTTTCTCAGATGTGAAGTGGCACAACAGCAAAGCAAAGTTAAAAGCCTCGGTCTTTAAGACTAAGATGGGGGCAATGACTGAATCTTCTGGAGTCTCACGAAATTCTCTACTGCAAGATGCTGATTTTCAAATTTGTAAAAGGTTTGTGTCTTGTTTTTGTGTTGGAAATAATATTTAGATTTTTAGTTTTGTTGTGGCACTTCCATCTGTTCATATGACATCACGACTTTTTCGTTCATATACAGTGGGTGCAAATCAAGGCTATAACTGCACCATTGTAGAAGCAGCATGTGCAACTACTGCTAATCCAATGCGTTTTGAGCCTGTATCAATAACTGAAGGAGGCATTCAAGAATCTTTTATTGGTGGTAGTTTGGGATACAATAATCCCAGCAGACTTGTTCTTGAAGAAGTAGAATCTGTATATGGTCATTTTGCACAAGTGGCTTGCCTTGTTAGTATAGGTGCTGGAAAAGTTGATCCTATTTCTTTTCAGCACTTTCAATATTCAAGTATAAAGCATACTTTGAATGTTGTCAGAAACATTGCAATTGATAGTGAAAGAGTAGCTGAAGAGTTGATGAGCTAATATAAGCACATCCCAAATGTGTTTTTTAGGCTTAATGTTGATCAAGGGCTGCAAAACTTTCTTTTGGATGGTGGAGAAAAGTTGTCAGAAATTAAAACACATACTTGGTCTTATTTGCGACAGATCAGTGTTGCATATCAAGTTGATAGCATTGTACAGGCTTTAAATGCCAGTCCTTGTAATATTTGTATAGGAGACTTTAGAGGCTCTTTTCTGCCTAAAAATCTTCCAACAACTTTTATAAAAAATATTTATCAGATTCATAGTCCTACTCCAGTCTTTGTAGGAAGAAAAGATATATTGGAAAAATTATATAAATACTTTGCTACAAATTCCACTTCTCATGTGCAGAAAAGATATGTTTTGCATGGTTTAGGTGGAGCTGGAAAGACACAAATTGTTTTGCAATTTTTGGAAATGTATAGATCAAGGTAGGTGTAATATAAATCTTATTGTGAGATGTTCTCAATAAATAATTTAGATTTTCCTCTATATATTTCATTGATGCAAGCTCAAAAATATCTATAGAACAATTTTTCAAGTTTATTGCTAGTCAAACAACAACTTCTGAGTCTAGTTGGAATGCTGGTTTAGAATTGTTTTGCTATGATCAAAATGAGTGGCTATTGATTTTTGACAATGCAGACAATCCAGAACTTGATCTTCAGCCTTTTTTTCCACCATGCCAATATGGAAACATAATTATTACTACAAGAAATAAGGAATGTGCATTGCATGCATCTCAACACAATGATAAAATTGAGAATTTATCTGAAGAAGATTCAATTGCTCTTCTTCATAAAATTTGTGGCAGATCAGAGTTTTCATATACAGAAGCTAAAAATCTAGTTCAAGAACTTGGGTTTTTTCCTTTAGCTATTGTACAAGCTGGCCACTATTTATTGCAAAAACAATGGTTAGGATTTGCCCAATATATTGACAAATATAAATTAAATAAAAAAAAATATCTAGAACAAAATACAAAACAGCATATTGATAGTTATTCACAGTCACTTTACTCTACATGGAAAATCAGCTATGACAAGCTTTCAATACCTGCAAAGACATTACTCAACTTTTGAAGTATTTGTCATTATGACAAAATACCTATTAACCTCTTGCAAAGAGCATGGGATATTGTAAAAATACAAAAAGATAATAATCAGGTTTTGCAGCTTCAACATATATTGACATTATTTCTTGATAATGAAGAGCAATGGAATGACAAGCTGATGGATGAAACAATTTATTTGCTAACATCATCATATTCATTAGTTGAAAGAATTGGAGAAAATCTGATAACAATGCATCCTTTAGTTCAAGAGTGTTGTCATGAGTTTTTAACAAATGAAGAAAAAAAGAAATTGTATAGCTGGATATCACAAATATATCAGTGTTTGGGACAGAAAAATTTTGATTATAATGATGTTCAATTGTTATTACCTCATGTGAGAAAATTGCAAAAAAACACATCAATAGGGTTGGAAGTTTTGAAAGTAGTCACAAAGTTACTATATACAGCAAGACTATGGATTGATACAATTGATCAAATAGAAAAAATTATGAATATTATTGAAAAAACAGAATATGAAAGTCTTGATGAGTATAAAGATGTGTTAGGATATTCATTGCAACAGTTAGAAAGATTTCAAGAGGCTGAAAATATACAGAGACAAGTTTTAGTTGCTAAGCAAGCAGCAATAGGAAACAATCATCCTAGTACTCTTGGTAGCATGAATTATCTTGCAGTTACTCTAGAAAAAGCTGGAAAGCTTCAAGAGGCTGAAGATATACAGAGACAAGTCTTAGCTACTCAGCAAGCAGCATTAGAAAAGAATCATCCTAGTATTCTTGATAGCATGAATTATCTTGCAATTACTCTAGGAAAAGCTGAAAAGCTTCAAGAAGCTGAAGATATACAGAGACAAGTCTTAGCTACTCGACAAGCAGCATTAGGAAACAATTATCCTAGTACTCTTGATAGCATGAATAATCTTGCAATTAGTCTAGGAAAAGCTGAAAAGCTTCAAGAAGCTGAAGATATACAGAGACAAGTCTTAGCTACTCAGCAAGCAGCATTAGGAAACAATCATCCTGGTACTCTTAATAGCATGGATAATCTTGCACTTACTCTAGGAAAAGCTGAAAAGCTTCAAGAGGCTGAAGATATACAGAGACAGGTCTTAGCTACTCGACAAGCAGCATTAGGAAACAATCATCCTAGTACTCTTGATAGCATGAATAATCTTGCAATTACTCTAGTAAAAGCTGAAAAGCTTCAAGAGGCTGAAGATATACAGAGACAAGTCTTAGCTACTCAGCAAGCAGCATTAGAAAACAATCATCCTAGTACTCTTATGAGCATGAATAATCTTGCAATTACTTTAAAAACAGCTGGAAAGCTTCAAGAGGCTGAAGATATACAAAGACAAGTCTTAGCTACTCGACAAGCAGCATTAGGAAACAATCATCCTAGTACTCTTGATAGCATGAATAATCTTGCAATTACTCTAGGAAAAGCTGGAAAGCTTCAAGAGGCTGAAAATATACAGAGACAAGTCTTAGCTACTCAGCAAGCAGCATTAGGAAACAATCATCCTAGTACCCTTACTAGCATGAATAATCTTGCAATCACTTTAAAAAAAGCTAGAAAGTTTCAAGAAGCTAAAAAGATGCAGCAACAGATTTTAGCTCTTCAGCAAGTAGTATTAGAGAACAATCATCCTAATAATCTCTTTTTTATAAACCATCTTTGGAATTATTTTAAGAAGGCTGTTAAAAATTGAAAAAGTATACAAAATCAACAATCAAAAATCAAACAGATTTTTAGTATTTTATAAATATTTATAATTTCTTTGTAAATATATTATAAACATACTTTTATTTTATTTTTATTAAGTCACATCTTAGTATTCTATACTTCAGGGCACATCAGAGACTTCTAGAGAAACATCTATTAGAAACAGGTCATATGATTTCTAACAAGTGTTTATAATGGGACAACTGTTTTGTGAGAATAATGGAATAAATTTAAGAAAAATTTAATTTAGCTTACAATGATACCTTAAGAGTTGAGAAAAACTAAGGCCTTAACCAAACAAAGTGAGGTTGAGGCTGAGATCAAGCATTAATTTCTATAGCCCAGATCACACAATAGAACCAGAATCCATCTTAGGTTATCCAGTACTACTAAGTAGGAAGCACAAGAGCTAAAGCTTATGTAAGCTTCAGCAGGAGTAATGAATTGGTTGACCTACCACATGACTGGCTGCTGTTATCTAACCATGAGAAATGTTATCTACTATTACTTGCCTGATAGTCATATATATATTTTCACTCTCTACAAGCAGTATCATACACATTTGATTTATACCTTCTTACTCTGTACTTCTTCAATGTTCTAATCCTTAATCTACTGCTTAACATGTGAAATGCATTTGGAAATAGAGGACCTTTCCAATAACTCAGGTATCTGTTCTTCACTAGGTTTAAAGCATTGATCCAAAGAGATCCAAGGATAAGCCACAACCATTAGGAGCTTCTCCACATGGACAACCACCTAAAAACTTACCAAACTGTCTACAAAATCTCTATTACATGTTAAGTATCTTCACACAATGTGTCCAAATCTAACAGTGACAGACTCAGATACAAAAAATACTTCTTATATTGTTGGTGAAAAATACACTTTTGAAGATTAGTATGATGATGAATTTCTAAAAGAAGTTGAATGGGCTGAGTTTGAAAGTATGCATCAGGAAGTATTGATATAGATTCCTACAGGCTCCTCTCTGGGCAAGGCTTCAGAGTCATCGACAGGGCTACAGTGTCAAGATGGAACATTCACTGAGTAGATGCAATATAGGCACCTTAATTGTGCTGTTAAGTGCTCAAATAAATGCAAGTTGCTATTATACTCATATATACAATACACTGAACATGAATATAGAGCTATTTTTCAGTCAAAAGCAAGCTTATGATAGCAGCAATGAAGAACTGTTGCTCCAATGTAAGTTTAATCTACCTTTTTATTGATGCAAGCCAAGCTTACTTACTATTTTTGGTATTGACAGACATCTTTTCAAGCTTTGCCATGTTGTCCCTGATGAAGAGTGCAAAAAGAAAACCATTTGGAGTTGCCACCATTGCAGAAGGGCTGAGTGCCTGGGAAATAGTGATATCTTGCTTTGTGAGATGCCCTGTACTGTACCTTGCAAAGAATGTGGCCGATTCTAGGGTTGTCAAGGCATAGATTGTGGTAGACAATGTACTTTTCTACCTACTACATGATTTGTCTTAATTTTGAGAAATCTTTCCTATTTTCTATTTTTTATTTATTTCTGGGGCCCGAAATACCCAGCAAAGTGGGAAGTAAACCAATGAATCAGGGTCGTTACACACTGCTAGCACTATAACCTGTTTCAATCAGAAAAAGTGACAAAGAAATGTGTCATGCCATTTCCAATGTACATATATCTAAGGGAAAAATATTTAAGACAATGGAAAAATGCTTTTTCTAAGGCAAATAGTTGCCAAAGAAATGGCATGACACATTTCTTTGTTACTTTCTCTGGTGGAAACAGGTTCTGGCACCAGCAGTGACAGAACCAATGATGACATGAACATTAAAACAGTCAGTTGGGATACCACCATGAACATCTGCACAATGCCCGTTTGGTTAGATTTTTTTCTTCGAGTTAAGTCGCTGGGACTTGTTAGATTGGTTGGAGCTTTGTTAGTCACATCTTAGGACAAAAATATATGTTGAAGTCTAGGTTTGAATCCGGAAGCATTAAATGCAGACATCCAGCGACAAAGTGGCAGGAGAACCAATAAGTTATTGTTCTACACATCTCCGTGTATCTCTGCCTCTATAACGACCACCTTTATAGCATAGAACTCATGATGCAGCCTCCCCTTCCAATTTTGCTTTCTTTGCAACACTCTGCAACACCGGTGGGGCCTGTTTCCCTCTAACTCCAACATCCGGGCCTCCATCCGGCTCTACCGCCCTCTTCCTCTTCTCACCCACCACTTCTGACTGAGGTTCCTTAGCCGTACCATCATTTGTCTCCCTTACCTCACGACCACCTGTGCGTCCTCCCCGCCCACGGCCACCGCCGTCCCTACCGCCCCCACGCCTCCTCGACCTCGAGATCCGCCGCGCCCGCGCCCGCGCCCACGCCCACGACCATTTGAACCGCCGAACGTCGATTCAAGAACAGATTTTGCGCCGTTTTGCGCGCGTTCGATTTGGAAGGCTTTTTCTGTAGTTTCTGTCAAAAGTAGGGCATTAGTGTCCAGTCTATTTAGCTCGAACGAAGCGGAAGATAATGGGAATATGAGCAAAGGCAGAGGCAGAGGCCAGAAGATGAAAACGTAGCAAGCGCAAGCAAAGATCAACGTTTAGACAATTACGCGAAAAGCGTTGAACCCGCGTCCGTTGGACATGACCTCGCGGCGGTGGTTGGCGGACTTTCCTGTTAGTCCTTTTTCTTTGATCTTCATCTCACAATAAGCTTCCCTGAAACGTGGAATTAGATTATTGAGAGTCTTTAAATTGTAGAATGAGTCAAGAGACGATGAAAAGTGACGTACTTGCTCATAATTAAGAGCTCCTTGCCCTCGTATGTAGGCTTGGGGTCCGCCTTGAGGAACACATCGACGGTCGCAAAGTCTGCGAACTCTGCAAAGACAGAGTTCTAATAATCCGCGTGAACTCCAATCTGAAGAATCGCACGTGAAGGAAACGTACTTTGAATGTCTTATCCTCTGTGCGCCTCATGCGCACCGCATTGATCCTCCCAGACTTCCTAAAGAAGTCTTCCAACCTCTTCTGTAACGTCGGATCTTCATCTGTGAACCCTTTCTATGTCCACCTCATACTTTAATAACAAGGGAGCACGAAAACAGATGTTGAAACTGGACTGCATACGCTCCGCTCTGTTCGCACTTTGGGTTCCCGGACCTCTGTACGACGACGGACGTACTTGCCCTCTTCGTCCACATTAAGGAAGGTGCTGGTGCGTAGGGCTGAAACGACCCAGTCCATCCCTCTTGCAGAGAGAAGACGGTTTCGATGGGGACCCAATGATCTGGGTCTTTTGTGTGGAGTGTCCACATAAATCTGGCATAGGTAGTTAGTTAGTTGGGGAAGACACGCATTAAAAATGATATGAGTGTTGAAAATCAAGGAGCACAAAGTTCGTGTGCTGGAGAATGAGAAGTGAAAGACAAGATGAGGCACTGCGGGCTGAGCAGATCGCTCGAGAGATAACGCCTGGACACGGTATTTCCTATCCACAATGCATGTACTTGTTGTTGAGATTATTATTCAGAGACTCACTTATCATATGGAAGGTTTGAATCCGCGAAATAGAATTCAACTTGAGATACCGCACAGTCAAGACGCGAGAAGATGATCGAACAGCGGAGCAGCCGCTTTCGTCTTTAGCTCCGCATCTTCCTCTCCACTAGCAGCCGTTGCGGCCTCAGCAGTAGCAGCAGCAGCAGCCGAGGTCGAAGTCTCTGCCTTGCTCTCTTCAGGAACAGCCGGCGCCTCCGCGGTAGTCATTGTGACGTTTTCTTCAGCCATAGTTATAGAACTTAATAAATGAGATAAATAGATGGATCAACAAGACACAGTGCTTGATGCATTTTTAAACGGGCAGAAATCGAGCGTCGTGTTGACCCAAGGACGACGTTTGGCTCGACGTCAATCTGATTGCATGTACTTGTTGTTAAGATTATTATTCAGAGACGGTTGTGGAGGGATCTCGTGACATCTTCTCCAGTCACACCGCAGCCCTCTTTCCCCGTTTTACATACCTTCTTACCTAAGCCTCTCCGAGAACATATATATAGACCCTCGATGTACTAGAGTACCCAGCTTTTCGCAATCTAGGACACATACCAGTTCTATCGCGAGACTCTCTAAGTGTGACGTGACATCTGCCCATGTTGGTCACCCAGACCAAACAGGGATACATACGGATTCAGCTCTCTGTGACCGTCTATCCCACCGGCACCACAACCGTTCCTGCTGCTGCCGTCAACTATACTGGTGTGGCTGCATATGACTCCACCGTCCTCACCTCGCCTGTTGTACCTAGCGGTCTCGTCAAACAATTCAACTCCAGAGTAGTGCCAAACTCAACCCCAAAATGGATCGTTCATTGGATTCTTAATAGAAATGTCCGTGGTTAATCAAATCTGTGTGAGTATTCATGGTTCTATAATTTTTGTACGAGGCTCACAAACTAATTTTAACATCAGTGGGCACAAACTCGTCGGTCAACTTGTAACGAATATCCTTCCCAACTTACGATTGTAATTATCACCCTCCTTCAGTTCCCCCTCAATCTCATGGCAAACGTCCAAGAACGCTCAGCGCGGGTCAATATACGTGTAGGTGGTAACACCCAGGAGACGGCTCGCATGGTCGACGGCATTCTGGACGGAAAAATCGTTGAAAAGAACATCACTAATGCTTCAAATCCTGTACGTCCTTCATTCAATCTTACATGTCCAGCATCGTGTTGATATGACTTTATTCAGACATAAACACCGCCACTCATATATTCTCCAGAACTTCTCTACATGATCCACTCCTGTCAATGTTCATTGGTTCTGAGCTGAATTGATCGACCTGTCGTTCAACGATAGAAATGTGTCCCTTTCCTTTTCCAGGACACTGTTACGAGGCTCGCCATCGCAGACAAGGGCTACCAAACCCTTGGTGATCACCTAATGGGCATTACGAATTCGATCTTGTACCAACGTCATCAGCATTTCACTATTGTGAGTCTGTTCGTGGTCTCGAAAGGATTGGTTAGCTAACATGATAAATTTGACATTACGGACCTTCCAACTACTTTCAAGACTTTCGGTACTTATGTTCTTGCAGACATGGCGATCGCTAACCTTCCTGGGCAAAATCTGCTCGTCGGGCCCAATCCAGGACGACTGAACAAGTATGGGACACTGGCTTTGTATCGGCCTACAGCCAAAATTAGTATTACTTTCCATCGAAAAGTACGTTTCTCCATTCTTTTCTCCATTCTTCTCACCCTTACCTGCCCCCAAAGCTACCCAACAGACAACTGCGCTGCGCAATTCAACACGGGCGGAACAATTCAAGTTCCCCCAAGACATCTTCCCCAACTTCCTCAGCCATACCGCGCAGTACTCCGGCCACAGCATCATCCAAAAGTTCCTCAACTCTACGAACTTTGCGATGCAGAATGGGAAGCAGTTCTATATGATGGAGACCAACACGGGTTCGTGTGGTGGGTTCCCGGGGATTTGGATCAGCATTATGGGGTCTGGATTATGCGTTCCAGATGGCCTTTAATAACTTTGCGGGCGCAATGATACATGTTTTTGGGCAGAATGTGTTTTACAATGTACGTTTCGCCTTTCGTCATCGAAGCCACCGGAAATTATCAATTCATGGTAATCAATAGCCGTTCACCCCGCCTCCAACTAACCAGTCGACATTCCATCAATGGACCGTTGGTCCAACGTACTACAGTGCCCTCGTAGCCGCCGAGTCTCTCGGTCCCTCTAACAACACACAGGTCCTCGATCTCGGCGCAAACGGCGCAAACGACTTCACGCCCTGCTATGGGTTTTATGAGAACGGAGCACCCGTGCGTGTGGGGTGCATCAATTACGTTACAGACCCGTCGGGCGCGAACGATCTGAGCGTACAGATTGCGATTGGGGGATCGGGTATCCAGCAGCCGAATCAGAGTCCACCGAGTGTCAAGGTCAAGTGCGTATAGCCCTTCTTTCATGCATATTTGAACGAGC
>QGOA01001534.1:0-11652 GCA_003313075.1 Termitomyces sp. MG16
ATATAATATTAATATATTAATTACCTTACCATATATATACGTACATGTGCTGCTTATTAAGCAGCTTATTTTGTGTTTATACTACATAGTCAATAGACCGGACTGGTCTGATTCTGTGCAGTGTGAACATTAAGCTCACAATTCCTGTAACTTTGTTACATTTTTTTGAATCCACCAGCTAGGATCTATTGCCTAGCATCTGACGTCAGTCGCTGAGTTTGTTGACAGAACTCTATTAGCTTCTTGAGCTTCTTGCACAGCCACACCATGCAAATTTCAAACAGGGAATCGATGAGTAATCCCATACCTGCAGTTTCCACTGATGGCGGGCAGAATGCCCACGACCTACGGGGAGACCCAGCAGACACCCAGGACGTGTCAGCGTCCAATGCGGGTCAGGCAAGACCCAAGGCTCGAGACCGAGGTCAGAGCACCGACCTGGCCAGGAATGAAAGCGAGGCCCGGAGAGCTAAAAGCTCACAGCAGGATAGTCAGCAACGTCTCCAGGACAAGATGCCAGGGGGATTAACTCCCCCAGTCATGCAGCTGCCAGGAGGACTGCGACGGTCTAGCCGATTAGCTTCCAAAGGGCCCCTTGAGGACAGCCGACAGTCAACAGGCGCCTATGGCACCCCAGGAGACACTGAGTCGTCAGTACAGACTGGGAGAGCTCTCCCTCTGAGCCGGAGTAGTGGGACCAGGCAGGCCACAGCGGGCTCAATGCCTTCTAAGATAACGGAAGCCCGCCTAGAAGAGTACCAGAGGAGGCTGCAAGGCCTGAAGTATCCTGTGCGGAAAACCGATTCCCATGCACACCAGCAGTGGAGGAAGCTCTGGAGGTTGTAGAGCATCCAGAGGGGGTGATGGAGTCGTCAAGTGACAACGACGCCGGAGCAGAGGAGCAACGGCTGAAAACCGCGTACACCATGCGCTTGCAGATGTTCTGGGACTTGCACCCAGAGGTGATGAAATACACCACCCAAGCGCGACTCAAGCGCTATGTGTCAGCACATATAGTAGCACTTAGGCGACAAGGGCACAAAGTGCCCAATGTATTCAGTACAAAATATACTGATTTGATAGTGAGAGTGCTCACTATGGAGCTGCAAATGTATGTGCAGCGGAAGGCCACATGGCAACCGGGGGCCTTGACCCCCTGGAGCTACACATCCAAGGAATGCTCGGCACGGCGCAATCAAGATGTCGGAATCGAGCCAGTGGAGGCACTAGCACGGGCGCAGGAAGTGCCCGAAGCAAGACCGGTGAGTACTTTCTATACTCCAGCAGGACAAGGGTGGCATGAGGAGCCCCCACACATGCGTAACCAAGACCGTAGGACAGATATGTCAGGTCCGGATGGGCACGATAGTACCGTGCTCAAGGTGGAGAGCGAGGCATCTGTGATGCCACGCGTGCCCATGGCCGAAACGTTGAGCGACAGAGTTGCGTATCAACGTATGCACAATGGTGACCTCAGGACTAAGGGACAGTCCCTTATTGACGATCAGGGCATCATATTTGAAGGCACTAAGCCCATTGATGAGATGTGTTGTCAATTCGTCACACAGGGTCAGGAGAATCAAGCTTTTCCAGTTCCAGGGCGGCGCAACGATCATGATCGAGGAGACTTCCTCGATCAAGATGGTGCCACAAGATGTGATGCCCCTGGTAACGGCTGGGATGACGGCCCTAGGTCGACTCCTTGAGACGAGGGCAATTATGCCCACAGTCGAGAAGGCTCGGGATGCCCTCCGCAGGGTGGACGAGGGAAGTCACTTCCCCATGCCGCTGATTTGGCGACTAGATCCCCGGGTCAGCGGGAGGCCATCTGAATGCATCGTGAAGCCATGCACAATCACCTGCATTGAGTAGTCAATGATGCCCTGGGTGTAACCTTATGGTTACCAGATGGGGTGAAGCTGCGTAAAGCAGACAGTAGGCATATTCACGCCTATACAGGCGCGTCCAAGTTCAGTGACCTGGAAGATTGGGCGATAGATGTATGCACCCATCTCACCATGTGCTTATACGGAGGCGACTGTATGGAACGAGAACGAATCTTTGTTCTTCCTGAGTTCTTGGCTGGAGAGGCCATGGGGTGGTTTCGACAGGCAGTACTGCACATCAACCGTGTCCAATATGACTGGACGTTCAAAGAAGTCCTTACAGGACTGTACAATCAATTCGTGCACCCCTCAACGCTCCAGGATGCGAGGCGGGACTTTCAGTCCGCCAAGTACACCGAGAAGTTGGGAGTGCAAGGGTTCTATGATACCCTTAATGACCATGCCCAGAATATGGCAGTATACCCGGACGGGTATACAATGCTTGAAACATTCTTGGATGGCATTCCAGCAGACATGCGCCACTATTTGATACGTGAGGATGGACTGTCCCCAGAAGTCAACGATGTGGAAGAGTTTGTGGCATATGCCATCAGGTATGAGCAGTTCCTGAAGACTGCTAACCACTACGAACATCGGAGTGGACACAAAGGGGGACCCAGACAACTACCGCCTGCTGGGACACCCTCACGGGGTCAGCATGTGGGGACCTTCTTGGCCAAAAAGGCCGATTTGGATTGTGACCGCAACACGCGGTTTGTGGTATGCAGAACCCCTGCTGTGAACCGAGGGCAGAGCCGCCCATGCCCAGAGCAGGCACCGGACGGAGAACGTCCTAAACCAAGGCCGGACTTCAAGCTGGCCAACCCACCAGGTCAGACGGGGACTTGTTTTGCGTGTGGCCAACCAACTGCCCCGCAAAGCCGGGAGCCCCAAGGAAGGGGTATACACCCCACGCCCACCTTTGAGCTGCACATACTGCAGCCGCAAGTGGGAGTGACGGAGACGTATCTGCCGAGTCTGAGGCAGAGCACCCCACAAACAACCAGGAGCCCCCAGAGGAGGCATTGGGCGCCAAGCCCGAGAGTGTGGTCGTGGAGAGGGAGGAGTACGTCACAGTCGACATATATGATGACGTCTACGACAACAAGTACTACAGTCGTGACAGCGACTCCAAGTGCCTAGCGGCGATGACAGATTGGCCGTCTACGAATGATCCCAAAAAGAATAACGTGGTTCGGATGAAGAAGGTGACTCTTCATTGTGCGGAGGGCACTTTGCAGCGCCCTACAGTGAAACAGGCAGACAAGGAGTGCCTGGTCTCGTATGTGGACGTAGATGGCCACAAGGCATGGACCCTATGGGACTCTGGGAGTACTACATCGGGCATAACGCCCCAGTTCGCCCATGTGTACAGAATATCCGTGCAGGAGTTGGATACGCCATTGGCGTTACAGCTGGGCACCATAGAGAGCTGAGCCATGGTGCAGTATGGGACAAATGCGACTGTCCAAACACCGGGCTCACGTAGCCAGGAATACATGGATGTAGTGAACTTTGATCGCTACGATATGATACTGGGAACGCCATTCATGCGGCGTAACAAAGTCATATTAGACTTTGACCACTGTCAGGTACTAGTGAATGGGAAAGTGATCCCAGCCAAACGAGCTACAGCAGACAACACTGATAATTGTCTGCGACGTCATCGCACTACAGAGAAATGCAAGGAGTCTCCATGACTTGGCCGGCACAGAATGCTGGCAGTGGAGGATGTGGAGGAGGAAGTGCAGGCTATGCCTGGACTGAGCGCAGACCACAACGTGGTGATGATGAGCGAGGAGGAGTATCAAGCCTCCAAGAGGAGCGACGAGCAAATAATCGCTCCTGATATTTGAGGCGCAAAGCCTCCAGACAAGCGCCATTGAAAGGCGAGACAATGGGAGGACTCAGTGGATGTATGCCTACCTACGTCCTCACAAGTCAAGTTAGATGACTTGAGAGACAGCATCTGAGAGACGGAAGCCTCAGGAGAGGGGGACACACAGTCCCTATGGGAGCGACCAGCACCCCTGCCGGAGTATGACTGGGCATACGACCCCCGAATGCCACAAGAGTGGAACGAGCTGGTGGCAGCCACGTGTGCGCAAAACGCGCACCAGAGACGGATGACCGTCAAACCAGCGTATTGCCAGCCAGCCTCAGACAAGGTGTCCGTAGCGTACTCACTTGTACGTGAAGAGAAAAGCCTCGTGGCTTATAAGGCAGCGACAGTGGGTTCTCCACTGAGACTACATATACCCGATGACAATGTCAATCGGGTGCTCACAATGCGGGAGCAATATGCACTGCCGCCTTGGCTACCCTCAGAGACGGTGGAAGTACTTTCCCCGGTGCGTATGAAGGGGAAGCAGAAGGCAACAAGCCTTTGTGAGGAAGATATACCTCGGTTGCATCAGCAATGGCAAGAAGAATTTGCCGACATGGTCAACGGGACCAAGGAGGAGCTCCCGCCATGGCGGGAGGTGAACCATGAGATCAATCTCATAGATGAGAGCAAGCAATATAAGTACCACTTGCCGTGCTGCCCGTGCGCACTCCAGGAGCAACTACGTGATAAAACTAATCGCTATTTGAATGCTCAATGGTGGTCCCCATGCACCACCGCTCAAGCTGCACCATTATTGTGCATACCAAAGAAGGATGGATCCCTTCAAACAGTTTTTGATGCGCGTCAGCGCAATGACAACACTATAAAGGATGTAACTCCTTTACCAGATCAGGAGGTGATCCGGGAAGACGTGGCTCGGGCGAAGTATTGCTTGAAGATTGACCTTACTGATGCTTATGAGCAGGTGCGCATTTGCACCGAAGATGTACCCAAGACCGTATTTGCATCGATCATGGGCATGTTCACGAGCAACATAATGCAGATTGGAGACTGTAATGCTCCTGCCACCTTCCAGAGGCTAATGACCTCTATTTTTCGAGATGTAATAGGACATTTTATGCACATCTACTTAGATGATATATTCATCTACTCGGATTCTATGGAGGAGCATGAGCAGCACCTCAGAGTCGTATTCAAACGACTACGCAAGTACAAGTTGTACTTGAAGTGGAAGAAATGTGAGCTTTACGCTCAGAGTATAGACTGCTTAGGGCATGTCATAGATGAGCGGGGTATCCACCCCGATCAGGACAAGCTCGATGGCATTCGGGAGTGGCGCACGCCCCAAAACTACAATGACATCCAACGATTCGTTGGCCTTGTCAACTACATATCAAGCTTCTTGCCCGATGTCACAGCCTATACTGGGCCACTTATGGCCATGACACAGAACGGGTCACCGTTCAATTGGAGGCCGTTGCACCAGCGGTGCTTTGAGATGGTCAAATGGATCTGTACAAAGACTCCGGTGATTCAACCAATCGACCCTAGATGGGACGAGCCAATATGGCTCATTTGCGACGCGTCCAAGACAGGCGTAGGAGCCATGTACGGTCAGGGAAGCAGCTGGCAGACGTGCCGCCCAGCAGGGTTCATGTCGAAGAAGTTCACGACGGCCCAGCAAAACTATGTGGTGCACGAGCTGGAGACTCTTGCCATACTCGAGGCCCTCCTCAAGTGGGAGGATAAGCTGATGGGATATCCCATCCACATCATAACGGACCACAAGGCCCTTGAGTTCTTCAAAACTCAGGTGAACTTGTTGCCGCGTCAGCGACACTGGATAGACTACATGTCGAGATACCAGTTCGACATCACCTATGTTAAAGGTGAACTCAACAAAGTGGCAGACTGCTTGTCACGCTACTTTGAGAGTGATGTAGTTGGGGAGGCTCACGAGCCTCATGAGTATGTGCAGGCAAACTGCCGCATAGACCCTGATGGAGAGGATTTACCTCTCCACCGATACCAGGAGCTCAGGGAGCATGTCCTGGAAGTACGCGCTATGTGTGACGATGAACGGAGGCGAAGCACTCGCCTCAGGGAGCAGCATGAAGAGCGGGACGTAGCCGCCCAGTTGCTCAAGGAGCATGAAGTCAAGGACCCAGCATCAACTGGGGAGCACAAGTGCCCCAATTTACCCGTTATGCTGGCGGAGATGCTCGAAGGCAAATTGCCTTCATCCCAGCCCCCTAGCCTGGTCAGCGACGACTTCCAGAAGGAAGTGGTGCAGGACTATGGCAATGATTCTCTCTTCGCCAAGATAATCGTCAATCCTGACGACCATCCTCGGTTTGGGCATGAGCCTGGTGGACTCATCACAACAGAGAACCGTTGATGACGCCCAAAGTTTGGTCAGCAACAAATGTAACAATTGTGTTACCATACCAAGAGTGTGCGTTGGGCGCGCTAAAAGTAATTTGAGGAGTCCCGGGCAGGTCCCAGAGAACGCGTCTGTGAAAAAGGGGTAAAAGTCGGTAACGGGGTCGGCAAGTGTCAAGCGCTAAGGTAAAGCGCCTAAGAAAAGAGCGGTAAGTGAACACGGCAAGGTCAACGGCAAGAGCACGGTAAGCTTAGCGAGATCTAAGCGTCGATAATGCCTGCCGTAGTTGCAAGGTGCGAATAAGTCGAAGTTTAGCGAGAGTCTGCAACTGCCGACGAGTTCGACGTTGCCGACCGTAAATGAGCTCTTGAGCGTAAGAGAGAGACTGAAGTAAGGGGGAAACTCTGGTCTATTCGTCTGATAGTGTATGTACAAGTCGGTAAGTAATATATATACTACAAGGAGTTCACCGTCGCCAGTGACCAACCATCGCCAAAGTGCGGTAAACTGGAAAATTTCATAGGGGTAGCTCCAACGGTTTCAGATCCCTACCGTCCTTTGAGGACCCTTGGCGCCACCCGGCGGCAGATCGCGGTGCTAAACCATCAATCCATCACCTTTCTGTCTGTTCAAACGGCTAAGCGATGCCAGGTGTCAAATCGAAGCGCTAAGCGGTGTCGGACGCCAAGGTCAAACGCCAAGCTGTCCGTCAGTTTTTGATAGATGATCAGGCTTCTCGCTAAGCGCTGTCGTCAGCGACTGATGCCATCTGTCAGTTGTCATTCTTGCTGCCGTCGGCGCTATCATTGATCGGATCTGCTTCTTGCCGTGTCCGGCCGTCGGAAATGGCTTAAAATGGGTAGAACGTGTGCGCTAAGTTCGGAACGAGTGCGGCAAGGTTTCCGGAGCCGGTGCTGAGCCTGCCGTTGATGTGCCTAACCTGTATGGGGTCCTATCACCGTCAAGGGGTGGCAGTGGTCTGCTTCCCCCGTACATGAACCATTGTTATGCAGGTCTTGGACCAGGCCCATGCACTGGTGGGGCACTTTGGTGCCGCCAGGACGTTGGGCTACATCCGGAGATGGTATTGGTGGCCACGTATGGCCCAAGAAGTGACTAAGTTCTGCGCCTCATGTGCAGCGTGTCAGAGGGCAAAGTTGCCCCCTGGATCCCCTCCTGGGAAGCTACACCAGCTACCTGTGCTGGTGAAACCTTGGGATTCCATTGAAATGGACTTTGTAGGTCCCTTTCCCAAGTCCAGAGGGTTCAATTACCTCTGGGTGGTAATATGCCGCATGACGAGCATGGTGCACCTCATATCGGTGCGAACTACGCTGACGGCTAAGGAGCTGTCATGGATCTACCTTAGGGAGATCGTTAGGCTGCATGGGCTGCCTAGCACCATTGTGAGTAACCGTGACTCGAAGTTCACGTCTCAATGGTGGAGGGAACTCCACAAACTGTTAGGAGCGCAACTCCTCATGTCGACGTCCTTCCATCCTCAAACGGATGGGCAAACAGAGCGGGCTAACCGCAGTATAGGCCAGATTCTGAGGGCAGTTGTTCACCCTGACCAACAAGACTGGGTGGACTGGTGTCCACTCACTGAGTTCGCAATTAACGTGAGTATCTCAGATACGACAGGGTATGCGCCCTTTGAGCTCAACGGAGGGTACTTGCCCTTCATGCTGCACGAAGTTCGTGCTGATACAGTGGCCCACCGAGGAGTTGTCAAGTTTGCCAGGCAGGCCCTGGAGAACATTGCAGCGGCGCATGACGCCATCATAGAGATGCAAGTCTTTCAGGCAAAAAACGCCAATCACCATAGGCGAGCAGACCTGCCAATAGCAGTAGGAGTGTTGGTTTACCTATCAATGCATAACCTGAGACTCCCAAAGGGTTGGGCAAGTAAACTCTGCCCGAAATGGGTAGGCCCATACCATGTTCTAGACGCAGAGCCAAGTACCTCCAACTACATGTTGGAGCTGCCTCTGGCATTACAGGAACGATGCATCGTTCCAAAGTTTCACATGTCGCTGTTGCGACCATACAGCGCGTCTGACGATGTGCTATTTCCTAACAGGGCGGCCCCAGGCCCCTATGATTTTGGGGCTCGAGACAATGACGAATGGTTCATTGAGTGCATCATTGGGCACCGGTGGACTGAGCGTAACATGCTCGAGTTTGAGGTATGCTGGTCTCTCGGAGATACAACATGGGAGCCACACTCCCATTGCTCCAAGTTGGCGGCACTTGACCGTTATTTGGAGTTGAAGGGCGTTAAGCGCCCACATCAATTAAGTAAGTGTGCCGGCGCTTAATTTGATCGGCAGTGCCGATCGCGGCTTGGCTGAGTTGGTCAGCAGCTGTGGCTGAAACACGTCTTAAAAGGCGAAATTTCTTTCTCACTTTTTTCCCTCAACCATGGACAACATGCCCGTGGACCAGAGTGAGCAGCAGCAGCACATTGAGTTTGCGCCGTTGGTCTTACCGTCGGCTGAAGAGGGGGGCAGATGGCTCCTCCGCTGACCCAAAATGCGCCCCAGTGGGGACAATTGCAACAGGCCGTGGGCTTCCCACAGCAGCAGCAACCACCAGCGGCGGGCTACCTGCCACAGCAGCCGGTGATCAGTGGCTATCTGCCACTCCAACCCATGCAGAGCAACTTCATGCCCCAGAACGCACCTGTGGGCAGCTATCAGCCCCAACAACCAGTAGCGGGCGCTTATGCGCCACATCACGCAGAGGGCCAATCCCAGCAACAGGCCTACAGGGGGCTAGTCAGCCCCCAAGCAGCGCCAGGATGGGGGCAGTTTGCCCCCGCTATGGCGAGAGGGGCTATGGGTGCACATCCTTTGCCCCAGTTTACCGCCCCGGTGCACTACCCTGGCATGGGTGGTGTGCCCGTAATGATGCCGTACCCCCCAGCTTGGATGGGGGCTTGGGGTGCAATGCCCCAGTACAGCGCCTCGCATGAGGCGCCAGCCAAGGGAGGCCGGTCGATTTCCCTGTCGACCACAGTACCAGTCAACAATCTAGAGGGACGCCAAGCACCCCTCGTGCAGGCCACCGCGGCCATTGAGAGTACAGAAACTCTCAGTCCAGAACAAAGCATTAGTTCATCGGCTGATGCGCCGATGGAGAGCCTGGCCAAGCTCTCCTTGCTACAGCGGCTGGAAATGCCGCACCAATCCGAGCCCAGCTTGGAAGAAGAGTCGCATCCTCGACGTGACAAAGGAAAAGCACGGGCTGTCGAGCCCAGTCGCAACCAGGACTTAGTCCTGGCTACCCTTCTCCAACGTCTGGGAGACAACAGGTACGATGTACCCGCAGAGTCATCATTCCTCCGCGATGCAGAGGCAGTCGTCCTTATCAGCCAGATGATAGACAACATGGATCATATGCGTGCCCAGCGCAAAACTAATCTCCTTGCCTTATCGGCCGCTCATAAGTGGCAGACTACACCCCCGAGTCAGGACACCGACTCCAGCAAAAGGGCACATCAGTAAGGAGTGGAGGACGTGCCCTCCCGCTCAATTAGGTTGAGCGTTGTTGCCCCTGGCCAGGAGGCCGGCCTAGGACGGGACATCCTTCCCTATGAAGATGTCCCTGCTCCAGCCACCCCCTGGCTTATCCAGCGCCTCGCCAACGGCACGTCTGAGGTCGCATCTTCATGACCAGTATCCGTGGTTTCCACCACGCACTCTGGGGAGCAGAGTTTCAGGGGCATGAGCACATGCCCCACTGAGGCTAAGGCCTCACAACCCTGAAAGGATTGTCGGGGTAAGCAACTGGAAGGGCACACATACGTCAACGTGCACTTCCCCAAGGATGCCCCAGGGGCTAACATCCCCTTTTTACCCGCAATACTGGTAGAGGGCCCGCCAGCCCAACTCCCGCAGTGTGTGTGGGCAATGGACCCATGGTCTGATAAGTCAGAGCTGGAGAGGCTGCCATCCCCACCCTCCAATGACGATTGGTATGAGGAGCCTGAAGAGGCTCGCATGGAATCCCCTGTGCCGCACGAGATGGCAGCACAACGTATGGTGTGCAAACGGTGCAACAGCAATTGACGGGCCAAGATGGACCATCGGGCACAGGATAGCGCCAAGCAAGGAGCTGCCCTCCTCAAGGACGAAACCGGGCGCATCCCTGATGCGCTCAGTGTTGTGATCTACCGTGATCACACTATTGAGTGCCAGAACTCATTCTTTGGCGCGGGGTTAGCTCCCCAGTTCTATTGGTTGCCCATGACCAATACCATCTTCGTCGGGCAAGAAGCCCGCGCAGCCAGGTCCTTCGAGACTGATAAAGAGGGCAACGCCGCGTCGACGCCCCACAACAGTAAGGTGTACCAAGTGGCACCTCGCGGGTTTCCCCGCAGTCCTCGAGAAGTCTGCAGGCTTCACTCACTGGTTAACAACCAGTTTACGCCAATTTGTCAGCATCAGTTGGGCTATCTATTGCTCAACGAATTCAAGTGGGTGGCGCTCAACTGCCACCCTACTGCCCAAGACAGAGCCATGTCTCACTTACTCAACGAGGTCGCATATAGGACCATCGCAGTACCCTTTGCGAGTCCAGAGAAGCGGGAGAACATCCTGCAAATGATTGTGCCAACGTGGATCTATCGCCGCAAAGAGGGAGGAAGAATTGCCTTCGTCGGCCTTACTCCCCCTGATCCAAAGCAACCATTTGCTTTGGACTACCTGGGCTCATATGCCCTCCTCTATGGACGTCCTGGGACGTCCAACGTATGGACCGGTCTGGCCATGGACCATGCCATGTGCATTCATTGGCGCAGCCTCTTTGGGTTTGCGCTTGTACGTGCCCTCAGTGCCAGCTGCCTTTCTAAGTCCACGGTACACAAGTACCTGGCCTATGTATTCGCAAGGCCAGGCCTCTACAAAGAGGCCGTGGCTGAGTACAAGGTGGCTACGGGGCAAGTCTTTGTGCCCCTCCACGCCGACAACCCTAACTTCGAGGCTCGGGCTGTGGACATCCTGGAAGCATCAGCTTCCGTGTTCACCACTTTGGACGCGTTACGCGTCCTTCTTCACAATCAAATTCCGGTCAGCTGGGCTGACCATGCATACACCTATGGGGTCACCTACTTGGCCCACCTCTTCTTCAGCGACAGCCGGCTCTACAACAAGGCGGCCACTATCGACGACGAGAGGCTGCAATGCCTCGACCATTACGGTACACCCCAGTCCATTGCTCAGTGGGATGGGTGGCGCGAGGCCACCATTGGCAATTGACAATGCCTGATGCTCCAGCAGCAGGACAGTCGTCGTGCTTACAACGACGTGCTCACCAAGGGGATGTACCTCCTCATTGGGCAAGACATTCATGCCCACAAGATCTGGACACGCCAGTACCCGTCCGACACTGGAGATCTTCCTGATCCCCAACCACCTATCCTGGGGTCAATCATTGACCCCAATCTCACACTGTCCCCCCTCCGGGACTATGACGACTCCCTGCCAGTAGCAGGGCCTTCGGGCACCTCCTATGTGCCCGCACCTGAGGAT
>QGOA01001539.1:0-10611 GCA_003313075.1 Termitomyces sp. MG16
ACCAGGGGTTCTAAGACAAGACCGGGTTAACAAATTATAAGTTGCGAAGTGCGTACCAAACTTAGAGCACGCAATTATTCAAGCATGCCAGTCAAAGCGTGCCAGTCAGTGTGTACCAGTCAAGCAGAGGGCACGCAACAATTCAAGTTAATATCAAGACTAGCAAATACAATGGAGAGCTACACTATAAGTACTATGGGGCTGGCCTGGATTCCTGGGGTTCCGGGGTGTCTGAGATAAGTTCCAGGGGCATTGAGTAGCGGGAGGGAGACTGTATCCTGGGATCGCGCGATCAATTGGCACAGAATGAGCCATGATGCGTGATGCGTGATGGCCTGAAAGCGGTTGTCATGATTGGGGTTTGATGGCGGCTGATTCTGGATCCGTGATGCGGGGTTGCCAGAGTGACTCCTCACCAACTCCACGTTTAAGTACACAGTGGCTTGTGTTGCTGTCTGTGACCTTGCTGTTGGCTGATGCACTTGTGTGTGTATTTCCAGGTGCTTCTCCAGCTCTGGCTGTAGGTGCATCTGTCTCTGTCTCTGTTTCTGGTACAACGAGCAGGATAGACGCTGAGAAGAAGACTCAAAAGAGGTGGAGAAAGGTGCTTATCTATGCCTGTTTTCTTGTTTCTGTCATCAAAACTAAAGCCAAAGCAAAACTTGATACATTTATCAAAGTTAAAGCCTCACTCTGATGCTCACACTTAGAGTCATGTTCACATCACGTGAAGATCACGAATAAACAGATGGGCCATAACATTGACAATAGATTGTCCAGTCCTTCATCACATGAATCAAAATACTTGATCATTTCTTGGTAAAGCATACATAGCGTGTTTTTGTAAGCGACTGTAGATATTCTCGTCATAAGGATAATTGTTGTTGTATTCCAGTCTGCTATGCTAATCCAGTCATTTGAGATGTACAATTCAATGCTATCATATCAAGATTTGGGAACACCATAGCACTCTTTTGTGTTGGAGTCCATATTATGGAAAGAGCGGCTTCCATCATAATTAGTTTGTATAGGCATGTTAGACCTTGTTATCATCTTTTTTTTTTTTTTGGAGGAGCATTTGGTTTGGTGTTAGACCTTGTCATTGTCTTTTTTTTTCTTTTTTTTGAAGTAGCGTTTGGTTTGGTGGTGTAGTTTGCGCCATAAATATATTTTTTTTGGCTCTATTTATATACAGTGTGGATGAAATTTCATTTTTATATACAGTTCAGACTACATATACTGGGTATCCTGGATAACTATATATGCATAGAACAAACATGATAGTTTTTGTATATGTCAGTATAGTAGTACTGTCATTGTCATCTCAATCATCACTTTCTGACATGTATATGTCCAGATATTTGTTGACATTTATTAACTCTTGGTGGTGGGACTCTAGTACAATCAGCATTAGCTATTATCATTTAGTTTAAATGTGATGTTACTTACCTATTTTTTGTACTAGAGTCATCAACTGTTCATTCTTCATTTTCACTTCATTGATGGCTGCATCTAATAGGTAAGGCTGTAATGTCAGTATGTTGGTAGAAAATTTAATATTAAGAATGGTGCTTGCCTGCATTATTGACAGCTTTTTCTGCATAGGCTAAAAGGCTGTACACTGTGTAAATAATCAATCAAGGTCATATCCAAAAGAAGCAATAAATAAGATTGTCACATACATTTTTTGTGATTTTTCATCGTGGCACGATACTTTTCTGTCATAGACTTTAGCTCCATCTTCATATCTCTGTCAATTGAAGATGAGGAGTTGGCTGATGTAGAAGATTGTTGGTTCTGATTTGTATTCATGAGAGGAGATATGAGTCACAAATAGAGTGTTGAGATGTGTTTTAATAGTGGTTGCCTCATGTCAGTGATTGAGATATGTTTGTACATTGTACCGGTATATCGTATGGTTGCAAAAGACTTCTACAGAAATCATGAGATCGATGGTAATAATGTCAATTGAATTAGGTTACTAGTATATTAAGGGGTATTTTTCAACTTTATTTATAAAAATAACAATTGCAGAAAAGATAATGAATGTACTTAATAGTCTGAGAAGTTTATACCATATGTTCAGTCCTGAGTTAGAAGAAGGTAATGGATATACTGAATAGTCTGAGAAGTTTATGTCATCTGATTAGCCTTGAGTTAGAATATAGATAGAAGAGGTGATAGACGTACTGAATAATTTGAGAAGGTTGTGTCACTTTGTCAGCTTTGAGTTGGGCTGTGTAGGTAATGTTGAGAATCAGATGGATCGGACAATGACTTTTTGGTCTGAATTCGAAAATGTTGAGAAATAAGTGCTAAGCACTTGCTGTGTTTATTCAAAGAGATGATACAAAAAATGTTGGTGGATGGAAGGGCATTGTTGGATTTACAAAGTGGATTGAGTCTTTGTTGCATGATTTGTTGAAGGCATTTGTGGATTCAAGTTGGTGGTTGTTTGTTAGAGGCATGTCATTAAAAAATAGTCATTGCAGAAGAAGTAATTGGACGTATTAATAGTCTGAGTAATCTGAGATGTACTACCTGGTCAGTCTTGAGATGGGCTGTGCAGGTAATATTGAATTAGATAATGACTTTTGGTTTGAATTTGAAAATTGTGTTGAGAATGAGTACTCAACCATGTTTATTTTGCTGTTGGCACAGCACTCTCATTAATAAAAATTAAAGATCTCTAGTGCTAAGAAAGCGTCATACTTTGCTGCTAATGTAAATGAGTCAAATTGATTTCAAAAATTCATTTTTTGTTAGGTAATTTGTTAAAGAATGCATATACAGTGTGCATATGGCAGTGCAGTGGTTGTAAATTTACGTTCTATTCTGAATCTATGATGAGTAGACATGACTGGCAGCTCTGATAAGGACAATGAAATGTCATGATCTTTGTTAGAACTTGGTATGTTTTACTTGTCCTTCTCGTTGAATGATGAATATACTTACTGAAAGATAAGTTAATTGATATATTCCTATTCCTAATATTTCTTAATAAGCAATAACATTGCACATACCTTAGTTAAAGCTTAAAAAGCTTAAGCTTAAATATTTAAACACATGGCTTCAAAAATTAAAAACATTTTCTGACATGCAAGGAATAATCTCAATATACAATCTATTTATACTATATCTTGGAACCATGACTCAACATATCAATAAATAATTATAACGGAGTCATCCATATTCTCAGCGTCAACGACGCTATAATCAATTAGTAGAGTATTACATAAGACAACATCTTGTTTTCACTCTAAGTACTAGTCAATCTGATACTGCGGTCTGATTTAGCACTTGTGTGATACACACAAAATAGTTCTAACCCATAACTCCAGTTACATTTTTTTAAATCTTCTGCTATCAGCTTTAGACTCTAGGCTTGTTACCGACTAGGCAACTTTCATCAAAACCTCTCGATTCTCTGTTGGCATCACGCTGAAAATGTGCTTCCATGACTGGCTCTCTTGATCCAGATCCTCCGTTCCCAGCTGCAGACGCAGGTGACTTACCTATGCTTCAGGCTGTGAAGACGCAATTGGCGTCAGCATACCAACCTCCACCAAAGCGGGACGAAAAGACCCCTCGCAATGTCAGCGCGAGCTATGGAATGCCTGGTGGGCTATCCGTATCACGGATGATGTCCATTGTACGACCTGGTGGAAAACCAGGAGATAGATCCGCAGTCTCAGGAGTGTCGCTGCCAGCGAGCCAAATGCCCTCACTAATGTATCCGGTATTGCCCGAGAGCTCTTCAGCTCCCTCTGAGGGTCAACTGGACGTTACCCAGTACTCAGAAATGGTACAAGGCAGCGTGTTTGCACATAGCACCCCATTCTGGACTGCACCTACGGAACGGCATTTGGAATATGTGGCCAATGCTGCCACTGAACCGGGACCGTCATCGTTGACGACACAAGGACAGAAGCAAGGACCAGCAATAGTGGTCAGTAGGGAGGACGACAATGTCGTAAGGTTGGAAAAGGCATTAACAGCGCCTGGAAGTCCAGAGTTGCACCGACGAGCCAGCAAACAGCCACAAGTGAGGCATGACGGCCTCAGGAGAGTTATGGACTTAGAGTCCGAGTTGGAGTCCTCAGATGATGAGGAAAGCAAAAGGTCGCATTCGACCTTGTCTATCCAGTTACAGCTGGTGTTGGACCAATATCCGTCGGTCATGAAGGAATCGACGCGAAAGCGTCTTCAGCTTTATGTAGTGAAGCACTTACAGTTGCTGGCTGCTAGAAGCCACGATGTACCCCGTGCAGATTCGAATGAATATATCAAATTGTTTGTGCGCATCTTCGAACTCAAAGTGGTGGAATACCTTAAGCGCAAAGCAGCACGAGGGTCAGCAGTCTCAATGGCTACTCCAGCCGACTTGGTAGAATGTGAGATGAGTGTGTGCAGACGAGCACCATTAATCGCAGACGTGATGGAATTGCTCAATGTGCCTCGTCAGGCTAATAAGTCTCAGCAAGACTACGTTCGGCGTCAGAACACCGCAAACCGTCAATGCATTGTTAGCGGAGTGCCTCAGCAGGCATTGTCTGAGGTGGAGACTGTAATGACGACTCCGGCAGAGCCAGAGGCACTACTTGTAGTGCAGGAGGTTAAGACACCTCGTAAGCAAGTTACAATCAAGGAAGAGGTGGACGAAGTCCACATTCTTGAGGAGCGAACGCGACCACGATGCGTAGTGCGACGCGTCCACCTAGTGGACAACTGGAATGACCACGTCAATTACCAGAGGATACGCAACCAGGACTTGCGCGATCATGGTGAGTTGTTCATTGATGACCAGGGGGTAGTCTTTGAAGGGCGTGAGGGTGTAATGCCTGTCGATGACATGCGGCGACAATTCGCGGCTCGGACTGCTGAACCGGACAGAGATCCAGGTGGTAGTGACGACAGTAGTGGTCACTACAAATGGAGGGAGCCAAGTCGTCACAATAACAATGGTGGAGGTCATGATCAAAGAAATAACGATCGAGACAATAATAATTGTTGTGATAGTGGCAGGGAGGCTGGTGGAGAACCAGCAGAGCCACAAGTAGGGCAACAGCCCACCCCACGGCCAGAACGAATGGCCAATGAACACCTGTTTCGCAGTCCTCGGGCATTTTTGATGCCCGCACCTTATGAATTGTGTGAAACTACGCTGGGAATGAATGAAGCAGTCAGGATCCATATGGATCATATGCATGACCGCTTCACTCGTCTGGTGGATGACTCCCTTGGAGTCAGATTTAAGTTTCCTGCTGGGGTAAGTCCCCGAAAATCTGATGGTAAGCACATACGTGCGTACGCTGTAGGACATAGGTTCTCTCAACTGGAGGACTGGGCCATGGATGTGTGCTACCACCTTGCAGCCTGCTGCTATGGTAGAGACGACATGGACCAGGAGAGGATATTCGTGCTACATGAATTTATGGAGGGAGAGGCTCGGAATTGGTTCCGTCGCCATGTTCTCCACATTAATCGCGACAAGTCGCATTGGACATTTAAAGAAGTCCTGATAGGACTGTATAATCGTTTCGTCAACACTGCTACAATGCAGGAAGCTCGTGATGCCTTTAGAAAGGCAGTGTATGACGCTAAGACTGGCATCCAGACCTTTTATAATGACCTGGTGGGTCATGCACAGAATATGGCCGTCTATCCAGACAAATACACTATCCGCGAGACATTCCTGGATGGAATACCCGCAGACATGAGGAGAGCATTAATACGCGACGATAATTTGTCTCCGGAGGTCAATACTGTGACCGAATTCTTGGCGTATGCCATCTGTTATGAGCAGTCGACATGGACTGCAAACCATTATGAGCAGCGTAGTTCACGCTGAGGAACAGTGAACCGTCAGGCAGTGAAGGTGGGAACCTTCCTGGCCAAACGGACAGATATGGAGAACAATCGCAATCTGTGATTCGTTGTTCGTAAGACAATCCCTGGAGGCCAACGGCCTCGATCGAAGCCTGCTGGACAATTGCCAGCAAAGGATAGTCAACCCTTTTTGGGTCAGAATCAAGTAGCACCGAGAGGAGTGGTGGTGCCTGTACCACGTATAGCAGGCAAAACCACTGGGGTTCCAGGAGCGGCCCAGAGAAGGCCTGCCGGGGACCCCTCCGCGTGCTACAACTGTGGCAGGAGCGGGCATTTCGCTAAGGAGTGTCCCGCCCCTCCTAAGGCACACATCCGAGCGGCCCATATGGCTGCGGCACCTAGTGATGTCGTCAGTGACAATGAGGACGACGAGATTGTTGAGGAAGCGGAGGAAGAACCGCAGGTAGAGGCTGACGGGTCGGAAGTGGATGACGCCGAGAGCGTCCAGATTGATGGCAACGAATACGTCGCAGTGGATGTGTACGACAGCGACTACTATGCTTGTGATGATGAGGAGGAACACCTGTTTGCACTGACGGAGTGCCGTGGAGATCAGCGTGTCCGGATGAGACGTGTAACTCTGCAGAAGGCAACTAATAAGTTGCAGCGGCCACACTATACTCCCAAAGAGAAGGAGTGCCTGGTCACGTATGTTGATGTCAATGGACATCCGGCATGGACGTTGTGGGACTCTGGGAGTACCACTACGGGCATTACGCCCCAGTTTGCTCACGTCAACGCGATTCGCATTCATGAACTGGAGGAGCCCTTGATGCTCCAGCTGGGGACTGTGGGGAGTCGCGCTATGGTGCAGTTTGGCGTGGAGGTGAGAATAAAGACGTCAGGAACGTCGACAAAAGAATACGTGGATATAGCGAATTTTGATCGCTACGACATGATTATCGGTACGCCGTTCATGCGTAAGAACAAGGTGTCGCTGGATTTCGTGAACGACATGGTCATTGTGAATGGTACGCCTCTGAAGGCGGAGAAAGTGGTGTTGAACGATACAGATGGTCGTTTGAGGCGCTATTGCACAACTGAAAAGTGGCATGATGAACGCAACTGACTAGATGGTCGCAGGAGAGCGACTGTACAGGAGGTGGAGGACAAACAGGCCCCACCAAAAAGCCTGCCGGCTGATTCGCCAGCTATACTGATGTCTGAGGAAGAGTTTCAAGGAACTCTGAAGAAGGGGAAGCACCCGGATGTGATTGGGTGTACCAATGGAAAGCCTAAACAGGCTGTACAGTGCAAGAATGAGCATGGTAGACGCATGGTGGAGTCGCTGGAATGCCAGCTGACTAGCTCTCAAGTGAAGGTTGAGGATCTCGTCAAGGACGAGGTATACAGTACGATGGGAACTGTGGGTAGCACTAGGTTGCTAATGGATCGACCAGTGCCTCGGCCAGGAGTGCAATGGGTGTATGACTCACAAATGCCATGGGAGTGGAATGAGTTGGTAGCGTCAATGGTGACGCAGGCTATGGGAAGGGTGCAGGCGACCCAGACAGGAGAAGTGTACTGTCACGCACGAGAGGACAAGATTTCTGAAACATTGGATATCATATTTGACGGATTTTTGCTGAAAGCGAGAAGTGTGCAGTCGTTGGCAAGTACAACGAGGAAACAACCGGTTGTAAGGTTGAATCCGGGAGATCTCACAGAGGAGCACGTACGTGCCTTACGGGAGCGATTTGAACCAAAGGTTCAACCGCGTATAGCACGTGTAGCCAAAGGAAAAGGCAAGGCTTTGAGCCTTACAGAGGAGGATATTCCTCGATTGCGCCAGCAATGGCAACTGGAGTTTGCTGATATTGTCAATGGAACAAAGGAAGAGCTTCCTCCGTGGCGGGAGGTTAATCATGAGATCAACCTCATTGACGATAACAAGCAGTACAAGTATCATTTGCCTCGCTGCCCACGAGCACTTCAGGATCAACTTCGTGAAAAGACAAATAAATACATAAACGCGAAGTGGTGGGAACCACGACCAGCAGTGCAAGCTGCACCATTGCTTTGTATCCCCAAGAAGGATGGAATGTTACGGACTGCATTGGATGCGCGACAGCGCAATGATAATACCATCAAGGATGTAACACCTCTTCCAGATCAGGAAGTGATACAAGAAGATGTTGTGACAGCGAAGTATCGGTCGAAAATAGACCTCACAGACGTGTACAAACAGGTTCGCATCCGCAAAGAGGATATACCAAAGACACTGTTCTCGTCCCTGATGGGGACGTTCGTGAGTAACATCATGCAGATTGGTGATTGTAATGCACCAGCAACATTTCAGAGGTTAATGACCTCAATCTTCCGAGATGTAATCGGGAAGTTTATGCATGTCTATTTAGACGATATATTCATATTTTCTGACTCCATTGAGGAGCATGAGCAGCACCTACGAGTCGTATTTGAACGACTATGGAAGGCCAGCCTCTATCTCAAATGGAAGAAGTGCAAGTTGTACGCAACAAGTATAGATTGTCTCAGTCACGTCATTGACAAGAAGGGCATTCATCCGGATACGGATAAGCTTGACCGAATTTGAGAGTGGCGTACTCCACGCACATATAATGATATCCAACGATTTGTCGGACTGGTGAACTATATTGGCAATTTCTTGCCAGACATCACTGCATACACTGGGCCACTTATGGCCATGACCCAGAATGGGTCACCGTTTCATTGGAGACCACTGCATCAGCAGTGCTTTGAGATGATTAAGTGCGTATGCGCAAAAACGCCAGTCATCTGGCCAATTGACCCATGCATCGACGAGCCCATCTGGCTCATTTGCGATGCGTCGAAGACTGGGGTCGGGGCCATGTTTGGCCAGGGTAAAACATGGCAGACTTGCCAACCAGCGGGATTTATGTCCCGTAAATTCACTGCTGCTCAGCAAAATTATGCTGTGCACAAGTTAGAAACACTCGCAATCCTGGAAGCCCTCCTAAAGTGGGAGGATAAACTGATGGGATATAAGATCCATATTATCACGGATCACAAAGCACTAGAGTTCTTCAAGACTCAGGTGCACCTGTCTCCATGACAACGTCACTGGATCGACTACATGTCGCGGTACCAGTTTGACATCACCTATGTAAAAGGTGAATTGAACAAAGTGGCGGATTGGCTATCTCGATATTTCAAGAGTGATACTCGAGATGACGTCCATGACGCGCATGACTATGTCCAGGCGGACAAACATATTGACCCAGAGGGCGAGGATTTGCCTCTGCATCGATTCTATGAAATCAGGGAACATAGGGTCAAGTTACACGCCATGCGAGCGCAGAAAACACATCGCAGTAAGCGACTGCATGAACAGTGAGAGACTCGCAATATCAAAGCCCAGGTGCTAGTGGATCATGAGGTCCCTCAGCCAAGTGAAGAGACGAGGCAAGAGGTGCCTACGAGAGGTACTGATATGACGCTCCAGCAAGCGCTGGAGTCATAGGACCATACGCCTGCACCGGCCGACTTAGGCAATGCACAATTCCGCACATGTATCCAGCAAGGATACAAGGATGATAATTTCTTCTTAGAGATTCTGAACAATATCCAAGCGCATCCGTGCTTCAAGGTGGAGCAGCAGCTCATCTACCTTACCAGACCCACGGGGTCCAAAGTCATCTGCATTCCCCAGGAGAGTTCGTTGATTACGACTATCCTGGACCAGGCCCATAGAGTAGTGGGCCACTTCGGAACTCAGAAAACGCTGGACTATGTGCGACGCTGGTACTGGTGGCCGCAAATTGCCAAAGAGACGAGCCAATTCTGCTCGACATGTGAGCTATGTCAACAGTCGAAAGTATCAACTTTGAAGCCACCGGGAAAGCTCCATTTGCTACTCATACCGGTTGTCACGAGCCATGCCTACGCCACCCCGACCCCCCAGTAAGTCCTGCCTGGAACCCCTCCTTTGAGACCCAACCCCCCAGCGCGCCCCCGGAACACATCAGGACAAGACCGACTAGATCCGATGCCACCCCGACCAGGGCCGACCCGGCCCAATCCAATGCTCAACCCTCGGATAAGGCCCGAAGCCCCGCCAACGCGCCACGTGCCCTGGACGCCGCCCCAAGCCTCGATCGATCATGCCGGAGGCCGCCCCCCACTTGAGGCCGCCCTCCCGGCGCCACTCCCGAACCTGGGCAATACACCGCAACCCATCTACGCCCCCCGGGACTACACGACCGCAGAGGACTGACACCTGGACAATACACCGCACGGGATCCACCACATGGAGGGAGGGTACGGACCTTGCCCAGGTGGCCCGGAACTCACCCAGCACCTGGTACTTAACCCGCAGCTCGTAGTATATTACGGTAGTCTTGATATTGCTATAACTCGTCTCTATACTCTCTTGTCTATTTCATACTTGTCTCAATCTATCTGTCTTACTCTCTCAAGTCTCCCGGTCTTCTAAAAGTCTCACTTCAATACTTAGTCTCCCGGTTTCCGTCTCAGTCTCCCAGTCTCAGTCTCTTCCTCCGATCACCCCTCCGCCTTAACAAGGCTCCGCCCACTCCGGACTTAGCCCAGGATCCTGCTCTACCTCCTCCTATGAACTCCGGCGCTCTGCAGCCCCCCGCGCCCTACCCAAAACTCCGGAACTCACCCGGAGACTCTCCGTAGACTTTGAGTCCGCCTAGTAAGGACCCGCTTGCCCCCAGAGGCCTCCGTCGTCAGCGGAACCTGATATAATATCAAGAC
>QGOA01001541.1:0-14680 GCA_003313075.1 Termitomyces sp. MG16
AGGTCTTCTGATAACAAATGACTATCGATGTGCTCCTGCATTCATGGTCCAAGACCGACCGACCACAGTCATTCACAGATCAGGAAGAGAAACTTCTGCTTCAATGAGGAGACCTTGAGCTTGTTGGGTTCGCCAGCCATTTCAGACATTGGGAATCTGGCACCCTCTCCTTTGAGAAGCGACCGAAAATTCGAGACTTGGTGTTGACCAATACATTTTCTTGGTTAAGCAAAATGCTTGAAAGCTGGGAGGAAACCCCTGATGTCGAAAATTAGGAATGTGTGCTGGGCCAGTCTGATCGTATGTGTGTCTCGAGACATTGACGGGTGTATTTACCAAAATATTTCAATAGTTTCATGGATAGGTGTACCGCAGGCTTATATAAGGAGAACGAGAAGAATAGGGCCTGACATGAAAGCCATTTGACAGTCTTGGATACTAACGTGGTTCCAGAGCAATGAAGTTGATGGGTCTGCTCTTGCCAGCTATTTTTTGTGAAGCGTATAACAGGAATTGGTTCCTGTACTTCTGAACGATCTTTCATCTGGCTGTGCACCCTCGTTCATAGCAATCGTGTTGTGTTGAGTCGTGAAGATAAGATAGTTGGTAGTTCATGATCCAAGCTAAGCCACAGTTCGGTCTATTGTTAAGAGTAATCCATCTTCACATCATTGTGACGTTCAGGAGTCACAGTTTCTATGCCAAGACCCGGTTCAGCCGTTGCCAAGACCTATCTCATGGTCTAAGAAAAATTCAACCAAAAAATACCAACCTCCATTCCAGACCCAGAGCGAGCTCGAGCTTGCCCTGGCCCCACGCAAGTCAAAAATCATGTCTCCGTTGCCCTTTACCTCCAACTCTGTTGTCCTAGATTCAAGAGCTATCTTGCAGTTTCTCTTATCATACGTCCTTGTCTCCCTCACAAACTGACAGACAAGGAGTAGATTCAGATGTGGCGCCACCATTTCGTTTCGATTGTCCTAAAAGCACATTTACCATTCCATTGACACGAAATTCTAGATTTACTCCTGGGAGAAAGGCGTTTCATTTTGTATCTTGTCCGTACGCGTTGGAAGCTTCGTGAGCTCGCTCGGCGAAAGGGAAAAAAGTTATCATTGTGTTCGAGGAAGAGTATAAGCAATGCAAGTTGAAGAACCAGAGAAGAAAACCCAATCAAATTCATTTCGACCACCCGCCTAATTCCACAGCAAAAGCAACAGCAAGCTTGGAAAACTCGAGCATATGGGAAAAGCTAAATTCGTCAGATATATCAATGCGACTGAAGTAAATGGTTATAGATTGCGTTCAGATCAATTGCTAATCGCTTACTCGTTGACTGAATGGATATTCTTGTTGGAGTTTTCAAATGCGCTCTCTAAATCTTATACGTCAATGAATTCGTTCTCCATGGAAGGAGAAGCTGACCAATGGTGAAAGAAGAACGATATCCGGCTTTGCTCCACGAGGCGCTGCGATTTATCGTCAGCATGTGTTCGGTGAAACATAGGTAACTCTTAACTGGTCACTACAAGCATAACCGCATTTAGTCTGAACAAGATGGCTCAGACATGCATTCTTGTTATTCTGATTGATGAGGGGCGTACCTCTACGTAGGGAATGTCAAGATACTTCTCTACGAGCTCTTTATTGAACTGCGTGACACTGTAATCGAAAAGTTGGTCAACGATATCTTGCAATGACTATCAAGGGCATACTGTGAATCAACAAAGTCCGTGATAATCCCGACCTCCTCTGGTTTTCCTCGCTGATTTAAGGTTAGTCAAAGGCTATGGATAGATAAGACGAGAAATTACCTTGACCCAGGCCGTCATGTCGAACTAACATCCCTGGTCACACAGGTGCTGCCGAAAACAAACAGCGCACATACCTGGCTCATGGCCAACACGTTGACCGAACGCCTCTCATAATCTTGAGCAACAGCTTGAGAGCCTAGAAGGCCGCCTTCCTGAAGTCAACATGATAAAGTTGCCATTTATAAACTGATCTAATATTCTTACTTCAGCGGAATACCAGTGGAATTCGACAGAGCGTTCGGGGCGGAAGTTGGCTGCAATCAGCGCACGATAAGCTTCCAGGATTGTGACACTTCCAGAACCATCATCTGCAGGGTCAAGCGTCAATGGTGGCCAGAATCAAGGAACGGTCCACACCCTACCGTCCGCGCCTATGAACTTCGATGATCACACTTCCTTGAGGCAACAGAAATCAGTCACATACCAGGTGCAGGTAAAAATGGCCACAAATTTGTGCTAGTGTGATGGAAAGAATTAGAAAAAACATGCGATTTAAATTTCTCCATTTCACCTGTCTTGGTGAGCGCCAATGATGATAACCCCGTCATCAGTTGTGGCATTTCCATTGATTCTGACAATCTATCGTTGGAGGAGGCTAAGCCAAGATAAAGATCATTGAACAGTTTGTACTGACAATTGAATTTTGGCCCCAAGAGTGATGGAACTCAGAAAGCGAAATCAACTCCCTAAGGGACTTCGATGCCGTCTCATCTGTGATCTATTTTATATTCTATCAATACTCTTCCAGGAATATAAGAGGTCTACATACCTCCCTGATGCGGCTAAGAAGCCATTGTTGACTTTCCCTGCCGGTCTGCATGGAATAAGATAACTGAAGAAACTAGGAACTATTTTGTTACATCACTGCGATAGTCTTATGGGGATTAGCCAGAACCTCTGTAATAGGGAAAAAGTTAAGTATCTCACGTCTAGTGCGGAAACTGGAGAATTTCTCGAGATTCTCCCTCGGTCCCTTTGTAGAAAGAGTACTCAGAATAGGTTTGACTTGTTCTGTAGCGTTTGGTGATGGAAATGAGGCTGAGTTCACGTGGTTAGGTACTGTATCATCAAAGGGCTGAGCAGCGGTACCTGTGGTCTGCAACCTTGAGTGGGCTGAATACCCCAAAGTTTGTGTATCCGTACTGTGTATACGACAAGTGATACGTGAAGTTTCTTAAAATAAATGCAAATCCGACTGACACATCGAAAAACCTGATTCCTTTTGCTCTCAGTCGAACCTGTTTAACAATGATGAGACCTCAGCAGCAGACATGGAGGAGATATATGACTTTGTCCAATTCCGACATCCAGATAGGTGCTTGTCCCTCAAGCTCCACGAGACGCTGTGCATTAAGGTCCAAAGTGAACCCCGGATAGCTTGTCACAAATCCAGTGCTTCTCAAAGGAGCTTGCCCTTCAAATAGAGGGGTTGCAGTAGCAATGCATGTGAAAGTCAACAGAAGGGAGAAAGAACGCATGGCAAGATGAGGCTGAAGCTGAGGGACCAGCAAGCATACTGGGAACAACGATCGATATCGTGACTCGCGTCGAACTGGTCATGTGATCAACCTCGAGATATGAATTTTGTTTCCTGGAGCCCATAATTGTTGACTTGTCACGGTAATATGTCCAAGGCTGCAAAAGCTAAAGCACAAATAGTGGTATGTACAATTACATAAGGTACTGTGCATATGTGTTAACTCTAGATCAATGGTCTGCATATGTAGCGTCTGCTAATTCCAGCTGGCAAGGCTGCTCCGACTCCACCAGTTGGCCCAGCGCTCGGAGCTCGTGGCGTCAAGTCCATGGACTTTTGTAAAGAGTTTAACGCCAAGACTGCACACATCGAGCAAGGCGTGCCTACGCCAACCCTCATTACTGTACAACCCGACCGCACATTCACATTTATCACGAAAACACCTCCGGCTTCCTATTTCCTGAAGAAGGCAGCTGGCATTGAGAAAGGGACGGGCAAACCAGGTCATGAATTCAATGGAACGGTCAGCCTTAAACACGTGTATGAGATCGCAAAGATCAAATCGACAGATGAGCATATGAAGCATCTTCCGTTGGAATCCATCGCAAGGATGATTGTTGGTAGCGCTAGGAGTTTAGGTGTGCAAGTCGTGCCGTGAGCCTAGGCTCGTAAGTTACGATACATAGTTCTTCTCCCTTTATACTAACCTGATTGGTAGATCATTTCCCGTCGACCTATCGCCCACCCTTCATTGGGTTTACGCGTGTAAAATTAGCTATATTCCGTACTAATGCTGAATGCCTACTATCTATTTCCAATAACAGGGTTCGAGAAATCCAGAATGATTTTCAAATGATATGGCCATATACTGCATTTGTGGCTTGTTCAAACTGGTCATTGTACTAGAATTGATTCAGGCTGCACGATTATCCCACGTTGCCGTGATGCAGTAAAACAACATGTCGAGATCTGGATGCAGGAAATCTCACCTGGGATCAGGTTTTACTTAGAAAGAAAAAATATCTGCCGAAAACGTACCGAATGCGACATCGAAGCTTGTGCCGAAAACCGGATATAGGATACACGTTGAATGCCTGCCTGCTTGCATCTGTATGGCGTACTCCCCTGCGATATGACTACCGAATGGAGGATCCGCGTGTAACGAGAAAGATGACAAACCTCTTCATTCTCTAATTGGAATAATAAGACATCTTCTCCCTTACGAATATAATGGTTTGTGACAATGTTTTTGATTAGGAATAAGGAATCGTGCCGGTCTTTGTTCTATGACACAAGGTTCCCTACTTCTCGGCTATCCAAGCGCGTGCCCTGTTCGATCATTCTGCCTCGACTTTGACCGTCAAATCCCTGCTCCACTGACGAAGACTCTGCGTGAGCCTTTCCCTTCACCGCACGTTTATGTCGTGTTCGGTCTCTATCTTTTTACCAGAATGACCACGTTTTCGATCGGTTCTGGTATTCCCATATCCCTATCATGGGCTGACCTTATTATATCTTGTCAAATCTATCGGTTAATATAAGGGCTTCAGTCGTGATAAAAGCAAGGAGGTTCCGAGGCCCATTATTTGCTCGCCCTGACCCCACCATCATTTTACTTCCTAGCCAATGACGACTGCTTCCAATGACATTCTCTCCTGGACGAGCCAAGATCCACGCGAAAGCTCTCTCTTTAACTCTTGGGGTGTTCTCTATCGATTCCAGGTGCGCTTCCGCTGTTTTTTCTTTTAATTGTCGTCCATGACGAGCATTTGTTTACAGACAAATGTAAGCGCTAATGGTCAAAGTGTCACGATTTTGTGGCGGACAATCCGCCCTAATAAAGAAGATCGAGTGGCGAAACTTGAGTGGTCGAGTAATGGTGGACTCGGGCGCGTCATCATAGGAAAAGTAAGCTTTACTTAATCCACCTACATCCTAGTGCAGGACTTGACAAATACCTTGCAGAACACTCAACCGATGGCCGATCTTGTCATACCTGATCCCAACGTTAATGTTAGTTCCATTGAAATGTCATGACATAATGGCCTACTTAAGCCCCTTTCAGGGCATGCGGTACTTCACTGGACCTGATGGTGCACAATACCGATGGCGGCCAAACCCCAAAAATCATGACATTCTGGTCCGTCTTTCCGAATTTCTCAGCTCTCAACGCCATCAACTGACGCCCAACATATTTTGGTCAGCTTCAGGATGGTAGCGGAGCAGTAATTGCTCTTTTCCGTCCGACTCGGCCAACACGGTACCAGATAGGCGATGTTTACGGCGAGTTGCATTTCTTCCGTTCAGCTGGTATGGGCACAGTGGTACGTGTGTTATCTAGTTTGTCGATGTAGTACCGACAATGTTCCATCACCAGATGCATCCTCCGATAATGGACACAGTGGTTGTCACCATGATGCTCTATCGCTTCTGCGCACAGTGGAATCTTTGAGCTATCCTGGGGTATGTGAAGGAGTGACCGGGCGTCATCTTGTACTATAGCAACATCTCTTCAACCTTTGTAACATACGCATCTATTTAGTTCGTCATGTCTTTCGGGTTTACACAAGCACATCAATCATACGGGTTATTATTGTCTTCAGTGCTATCTAAGCACATTTCGTGAACAACAGCAATGGCCTTTGGAACGATTCTATGCATTGATCTACCGGATCGATGATGATTGTAGCCGAGATGACTCAATGATTCTTGACCTCAAGAAAACTCACAGGAACGAGGCAAGGTAAGGTGGGAAATCGTATTGAAAATCACGGAGGCGATTACATACAGGTACAGAGTACGACAGGTCTTGGTCACCCGACCCTCCACGCCTTTCTGACCTTGCCCAATATACACGCTGCTTATAATTTCACCTTGACCTCAACCTCCTGATCTTCTGATGAAATGACAGCGAGGAACTCGTCGACCGTGCGGAGAACCCACTCGGTACCTTCATCACTGGAAAGCCACGCATCTTCCGCGGACAATCCCTGCAAGTGCCGGGCCTTGAGAAGGCCAAACGTGTGACTTGTGAGTTGTGGTCCAACCCTGCCCTCTGCTCGCAATGTAGCAATTCCAACCACGGAACCTAATGCACGACTGAGATTCCCTTGATCAGGATCAACGGGTCCACTTTCGTCAGAGAAGACTCTTGTACTCCCCGGCAGGGGCGAAAGCACTGTGCCGTAACTTTGAATGATGAAAGCTACAATGCACGAGGCAGGTAAAAAAAACAATACGGGTATAAGCACACGAGATCGTTGTACATAGAGATAAGAAAAAGAAGTTGTTTGGCGTCAAGGGGTCGGTAAACTTTTGCCAGCATCAATTGAGTTGGCACACGATGCTCCAGATCGGCCGATGGCCAACGGAACTTCGCCCCACCCCCACGCCAAGATTGTAGAAAAGGTATCAGATGAAGGGAAACGTGGGTACTTACATATAAAATCAGGGTGATAAGCTCCTAGTTTGTCGTGGAGTTTATCTGCATGAGGCGCATAGATCGAGTTCCACAGAGCTTTTCCCCGCTCAATGGTCGACTCGATGTTACTGGGAGTCGCGAGCCTGCATGAGACCACGTCACAAATGTTCAAAATAGCCGTCAGGTCACAATTGATTACCTGCGGGAGTGGGATCTCAGGGCCTGCTTTACGTCGTTATCAAGCGCTCCATGCAACTCGGCAAGTGACAGAATGACCTATAGATACTCCATTTTAAGTCCTTCTAGCACATTGACGTATATGACAGCATGGAAGGAGGTGATTACTCACTCGAGGAACGCCAACGAAGATTGTACTTTTCAGAGCCGATTCCCGCATAAGTGCAGCCTTATTTACTGCGTGGGCCGTGCTGACACGAGAATCCGGTTTGTCGGGCCTAGTTACGAAACGATACAGGTGACCTATGGACGCTGGACGATTGGCGGTCAGGAGTGTACATGTCTGGCTATTTGTCAAGGTCGAGCAAGGAATTTTTTTTAAAAAAACGTTGTAACAAACCGCGAGAACTAGCCAGCCTGTCTCTGCATTCTTGAGCTTTGCAGTTTGGGATGTACGAGCAAAAAGAGCATTCAATTTTGGCAAGGGAGGACTAGGCAGAACGTCCGGATTCCGTAATGTCAAGAGATTTTTAATAGATGCAGGAAGGTGTTTAACCATTTCGTCGACCAAGTAATTCGCGAAGAAGAATGAATATGCTCTCTCGTCTTGTTCACATCACTTCGTGTGAGGAATGGAATCCTAATCAACGATCGAAGATCATTCCCACCAAAGCCATAAACTGCTGGCACTGAAAGATGTTTCTATTGGAAAAAGTGTAAAAGAAACATGTTATACCATTTCCCATGTGCCAATTTCTGAAAGAAAAAGTCTTTAAGGTTGAGTCGGCACACCTGATCTGGAAGCTCAGGTGCGAAAGAGTCATCCGAAACGAGAATCTCCCATTCAATAAACTAGAAGTAATAAAAAGGTGGCGTAGAGCGATAACTGATAGGCTTGCGCTGGACAAAGAACTCCTGAAAGCAAAGCATAAAAAAAGTAAACTACCAAAACCGCTAGTTATGAAAACATGGAAAGGGGTTTTAAGGGACGCTAGGTACCTCTCGGACGACTGGTCGGGAGATGCCGGGGTTTTAGTGGGTATGGGCGAGGACTTTGGCGCAGAGAGGGAAGGAGAAGGGGTAGGGTAAAGGAGGAGGAAGGAGGGAGGAGCTAAAGTCCGGAGTCCCGAGCCCACACTCAGTGCGTAAAAGCATTTCCCCGGGGTGAAGACAGAAAGCGAACGTAGGATACGGGGTTCCAATTCCCCGTGACACAAGCGGGCAGCAAATTGGCATCAATGAGGCCGATGACCCTGCCGCTACACCAAAAAAAAAAGTGCCTTTTTCTATCTGAAATTGGTATTTTGGAAATGGTATAACATGTTTCTTTTACACTTTTTCCAATGGTAACATCTTTCAGTGCCAGAAGTGATAGTCACACATTCCACTATTAAAGAAAAAACACATGTATTTGTATTTGCTCATCACTGCATTTCAAGGACATGTTACGCAACCAGTACGAGTAAACATCATCCAGGCAGTGGGCAGGAGCGAAGGGCCGCGAAACACCCGCTCAGTAGGTGTTGCGGGTTAGAAGAAATGAGTTATGAAGGGTATCGGTATCAGATGTGATGCAGATCCGGATCCATGTAATGTAATATGCAGTGAATAGCATGGAGCGAATATGGGAGTTAAGGAAAAGTATAAGTGTGGTGTGCCCCTACGCTTAGTTGATATAATACCACCCGAGGGAAGTCGGCTGACCGTTGGAACCCAAGAGCTGGTTGAGAGGGTTGACGTTACCCATATCATACATAGCACCTAGAACAACATAAGTCTCGACAGTCTACATCAGGTAACATGTCGAACTCACCGAATGCGAAGTAGGCAGTGACCCAGGATGTGTTGTCCATGAAGCCTTTGGTGGTCTGCATGAAGTTCCAGACTTGGCCCTCATTGCACTGTGCTCCACCACTGAAGTCCTGAAGGACAGCATGTTTTCAAGATGAGGAATACTCGATAGGTAATTTGACATACCTGGCAGGCATACTCAGTGACCCAGACGGGCAAGTTGAAGGTGCTGTGCATATCATTCAAGTGGTCGATGAATTCTTGAGGATCAGTGCCATAGAAATGGGTGGCAAGGCCGTCGAACTGAGGGAATTTTTCAGCTCGCTTTGTTAGTTTCGGGAGAAAAACAACGAACTGTGCAGCCAGAGCAGGCAGCGAAGAATTGCTGGAGCCAAGTCTTGCCGGAGGGAGCGTTGGTGGGAGCCGGAGTAATCAGGCTGTAGCCGTGGGCCTTGAGAGGCTGGATGTACTGCTTCCAAAGATCAGCGCCGCGCTGAGGAGTCATATTAGACTGTCCCTGTTGATTGGGCCTGCGGACGCTCAGACAAGTATGACAACTGGACACAGCATGCTTACTCATTGAACCCAAAGACGGTGTGCGCGTAGCCCGGGACCACAATGCGAGTAAAGTCGGCAATCTGCTTTTCACCCCAAAGCATAGGAATGCCCTCGAAGCCGAGTTCCGTTGCCTTGGGGGGAATCCAAGGACTCCAGGTGTAAAGACTAAAGATTCGTGTCGGTAGAGAAGGGGGAAAAAAGAAAAGTAGAAATTGTTACCGAGTGCTTTCCTTGGTCTTGAAGAACGCAAGAGCCTTATCATCGTCTTGGGGCCAGGCAATACCAACTTTGCCGGAACCACCACCAGTGCTACCCGAGTTGTTGGGAGGGGGGCTGGGAGAGCTGGTAGCAGCCTTGGTGGTGGCGACGGGAGCCGGGGCGCTGGGAGCCTTAGTGGTAGCAGCGGGAGCCGAGGTACTGGGAGCCTTGGGAGCGGCAGGGGTGCTGGTAGGCTTGGCAACGGAGGAAGCGACCGAGGGGGGAGGGCGGGGCTTGCAGCGCTGACTGTTAGTGGAACGCCTCTTCCTGGCGAGAACTGCATGGGAAGCAGGAGAGCGGGCGTGGAGATGGTGCGCGTCTACCGAGAGGGCAGCGACAGGGGCTGCGCCGTTGGAAAAGGCGAGGATGGCGATGGAAGAGAGAGCGATGAGGTTGAGGAATTTTGACACGGCCATTATGGAGAAAAGGCGTGAGAGAGCGACAGAAAATGAACGGAGGAGGCCAAGCTTGCCAACGACGAAAGGGAAGGAAGGAAACTATTTGTCCGTTTGTCTTTTTTGACATTTTATTTAAACCGGCGGTTGTTGCCGACATCAGCGCACAGACCAATCTGCCAAGCGAGGAACCGCGGGGCGCGCATCCAAGAGTGATTGTACGTTTCCAGGGCCGTGGCAGCAGTGGTCCTCGGTTTCATGACGCGTCTGGAGCGCGCCAGGATGTGCCAGTGCCGTTAGCCGCCCAGCAGACCAGCAATGCGCTGTTTATAGAGGCTTCGTACGCTTTTGGATGCGGTGCCATGGCGACATCAAACCATACTTGCCAAATCCGGATGGTGTTTGTGCATGTTTGACGCCATAAAGGGCCGTGTCACTCCATCGCGTTTTTCTCCAAGTTGACCTCCAAGTTTGACACGAAGAAACCGGTTCACTCAAGTTCATTCCACGTTCATCAACCACTCATCTCTCACAAAGCCCACGCACGCTCATAATGTCTGACGCCCCTGCCGCCCCTGTCACCGAGAACGGCGCTCCAGTTACGCAAGAAGAGGCTCCTGGCTTCAAGGTCCTTCCTTTTCCATCAATCCCCATTCTCACCCTCACTCCTCCCCCTAGGTCTTTGCCGGAAACCTTGCGTACATCACCACGGATGAAGGGCTGAAGGCTTTCTTTGCCCCCGTCGAGAGCGACATGTACGTGGCACCTGCACAGCCCCCATTTCCATCATTTATTCACCATCTAACAACAGTCTATCGGCACAAGTCATCCTGCGTGGCCAACGCTCCGCAGGCTATGGCTTTGTCGCTCTCGCTACCGGCGAAGCTGCTCAGAAGGCTGTCGAGCTCCTCAACAAGAAAGAGCTCGACGGCCGCCAGGTAATCGTCGAGGTTGCCAAACCCGCTGAGCAGAAGGACAAGGAAAAGAAGGAAAGGAGGTCGAAGAGGCGTCCCGGCAGGCGCGGCAGCAAGGCCGTCCCCGGCGAAGTCTCCGAGGCTGAGGCTAATGGCGAATATCCAAAGGTCGACGAGGAAGCCGTTGTCACCGATGCTCCTGGCGTTGACCAAGCTGCCAAGCCCAAGAAGAAGAAGAAGAAGGTCCCTGTAAGTGCCTTAATTTAACTTAACCTTCATGATATCATCTCAACCATCCTTATTTTGTTAGCGCAAGCCCAAGGTCAAGGCTGAAGACGAGCCTGTTGATTCTGCTGCTGTCGCTCCTGCCACCGAGACCGATTCTGCTGCCGCCACTCCTGTTGAAGGCGCCGTCAAGAAGACACCTCGCGTGCGCAAGCCGAAGGCTCCTCGCCCTCCCCGTCCCGTGGGCGAGGATCCTGTTGGCGAGCCATCCAAGACCATGCTTTTCGTTGCCAACCTCGGTTTCAATATTGATGATGCTGGCCTCTCTGCCTTGTTCACAGATGCCGGTATCACCGTCAACTCTGCTCGTATTGTTCGCAGGCGCTGGGGTCAGCCTCGCAAGAGCAAGGGTTACGGTTTTGTCGACGTTGGCAGCGAAGAACAACAGAAGAAGGCTATTGCTGCTCTTGACGGAAAGGAAGTTAGCGGAAGGCCCATTGCCGTCAAGGTTGCCGTCAACGCCCCTGTTCACGACGAGGAAACGACTGTCGAGGAGGCTAAACCTTTGACCGAGGTTGCCGAGGCTGCCCCTGCTGCTGTGTGATACAATGCTCAAGTTCTGAAATTGCATTTTACGACTCAGTGAATCGTGTTGTTGAAAGTCCTTTGATCAATTACCCCTTTCACTAGTCAGTCTGGCGCTCGATAGTTCATAATGTCGTGGTTGTTTGATGATACCCTCTAAGCCGCCTGGCGTGTGAAATTCTGAAGCAAATGACAAGAGTAACATGTGCACGTGGGTGCCGTTGCTCTTCTATGTTTACGTGTTGTTTGTTCAGATATGTCTGGAGATGAAGACGATTATCTGTCCGACAAGTTCCTAATTCCTGAGGCATCCGCCTCGGCTCAGCCCAAAACATATGCTCAGCTACGCAAAGAAGCTGAGAAGCAGTCCCGACTGAAGAACGAACAAAACAGAGTCAAGGGTAGACGACAACGCGAACTCGAAGCACGCGAAGAGGGCCTTAACAAGAGCCTCTTTGAGCGTGCAAAGGAGGAGGAAGATGCCGGCATTTCTTCCGGTAACAAAGCTCTTTCGATGATGAAGAAAATGGGCTTCAAACCGGGGCAATCTCTCGGCAAGACCGAAGAACCTGCCGTGACATCTCAAGATGCTCCAGTAGAGGCTGGCCCGAGTTCTATAGATTCTACTCCTATGCTATCAGGCCACATTGTTAAACCAATCCCTCTGAATGAATGGCAAGGTTTGTCGTTGCATATGCTGTGAGGACTTTTGAATGATGGCGACTACAGGGAAGAAGGGGATCGGTCTAGGCAAGAGAGCAGCATCTCCATCGACGTCAGCCGAAAGAGCTGCCAAAATGGCGAAAATGGCCAAAGAGGCGGAAGAGGTGAGCCATCAGGATTACCGGAATAGGGCGCGGCGGGAATATGAAGAAAAACGTGCGGAAGGACGACTTGGTACGTTTGCTCCTCCGTCTTCTCCGCCAGCAACAATATCTAGCTCTCTGTCAGGACCGGCACAACGGACTTGCACAACGTTGGATGAGCAAGCGGGGAAAGCTGTGAGTCTTCATGTCATTCTTCATCTATCCTGCTATGGTAATTGACGATAATTACTGCCTTATGTAGTTTCATGTTCTATGGCTGAATCCTAATAACCCTGACTCGTTTCCTGAAGGGCTTGTGGACGCATTAGCCTTACGCGGCGCCACAGGGCTCCCGCATGAGTACCATGGCGAATCGGTGCAGGTGCGCTTGCGAAAGCAAATGCAGGCTGATGCGCTTCGTCCGGTGGACGAGGCGCCGCTCTCACCAAAGAGCTGCACTCTTATTGATTCCTTCCCTGCGGAGGTAATCGAAGAAGCCGTTCAGTTCTTACGTCTCCAGGTGAATTGATTTACGACTTTTTTGAAATGCGCTTTCTCTCAGCTGTTTCCCCTTTAGGCCCAAGATCGCCTTTCCCTTGTACTGGCTTACCTTCGCGACGTGTATCAGTACTGTTTCTGGTGTGGAGTGCAATACGACGACGAGGAAACAATGGAAAATCAATGTCCTGGGTCTGATGAGGAGTCTCATGATTGAATCACTCGAGTCTTTGTTCTTCTGGGAAGCATGACAACTGTATCAGCTATTTTTATGACGTCGCTACGCATCTACGTGACTATAGACCCATCAGTGCAAACCACATGGTCAAGTTCCCTGTACGAAAGAAAGGTATAGAGACAATTGGATGATTAGGCGACAAATGCTTCGATATCGAAGATCATCTACTGAACAAGGTGTCGTCCACTAAGTTACCATAGAAAAATAAACGAGGGTCATCTGATAATATAACCGACATGACGATAGAACGAAATAGGGAGGTGATAGCTAAACAGTGTATCGTTCGGAAGGATTTTTTTGGCATAACGAGGGTGGTAAGTTCGGCCAGAAGTGGCTAAGAAAGGTAAAAGAAAAAATGTCCGTTATCTAGTAGTACACAGTCGAGTCCAATGTTCAAATTTACAACCGTCCGGGCAAGATCAGAATCTGGATCAAAAAACTTTAGCAACTATGAGTGAGAGAACGACGTCGTGGATAACGTGATGTAGGATCTGCAGACTGAGGAGTCGAGATACGCGTTCCAATACTGCGGCAGCCGCGGCGATGGATTTTCGCGGCTTCACCAGAAGAATGACTTTCAAATGTGGGGGACTCGGTGTCCCTAGTGATGGGAAAAGGACCGGCACTGAAGTTGTGCCAGAGAATAGGCAGGGTAGGAACAGTCATCGGCATCGGCGAGATTGGTGGGGAATCGCGAAACTCGTGTGGGAATGTGGACGAGGTGGGCGAAGCGCCGGGCGTTTTGCGGCGGACATAAGACGATATAGGAGTATTGACAGCAAGGTCGGAAGCTGAGCCGTATAGATTGACTGAGAGATTGTTTGTAGATCGACGAGAGACGCGACGAGGGGATGTGGATGTAGGCCTTGAAGGAGAGATATCCTGGGTAGATATTGTAAACTAAGGAAGGCTGAATCAAATCAAGGTGACAACTCACGCGAATGGGGGAACGCTCGTGTTCCAATGAAGAAACAGAAGATAGACTGTCTTGGCGAGATGAAGGCTAAAGTGACAGTCATATTAGCAAACAAAAACTTGAAAGATACGACGAAAACATACAATGACGGGTGAGTAAGGAGAATAACGAGCAGTTCTGGATCGACTTGATTCTCTTAAAGATTGCGTGGACTTCGATCTGGAGCGCAAAGGCATCCCAGCGCCAATAAGTCGAGGTGAGGCGGAGGGTGAAGAAAGAGCAGAGTAGGGTCGATCCGAAATTTTCGTAGTTTGGTCCAAGCCAAGGGATGCCATAAGCTCAACGAAAGAAGGAAGAGAAGTCATTGCAAAAAAAACCAAAAGAAGAGAAATAAAGTCGACGTATAAGTAGTTTTCAAGGAGACAAAGTGCAACCTTGAATTCAGATACGCCTAACACAAGAGTGTTAATACCCTGGTAACAACCCACGATCAGGTTGTCATCTTTCCTGTGTTAGTATTTGAGAATTCTCGAGTGGGGTGACAAGGATGGTTGGCAAGGCGATGTGCGGTCACTGATACGGAGAACTTCCTTTGAACAGATGATGC
>QGOA01001543.1:0-20280 GCA_003313075.1 Termitomyces sp. MG16
GAATTAAAATAATTAATAATAGCATCTTTACAAAGAAAATATAAAAAATTTGTATCAGGATCAAATTTAAATTGAGCAACAAGTTTATGAGAAAATTTAAAGAACATTGGTTATCATTACTATACTTATGATAAAGAGCTCAGCAATTGTAGTGCTGAAGAGCTTCACTATATTTTTTAATTTTAGAATTTATAAGTATTTTTCAAGTTTGAATTTTAGAATAAAATCAATTAGATTTAGAAAAAATTTGAAGAGGTTGCTCAATTTGAGGTTTATAATTTGAGTCAATGGAAGGTTTAATATCAGGTAAATAATGATATATAATACTTTTAATAAAAGTAAAAAGTTTTTTTACTATAGTTAGAATTTGCTTTTAATGTATAAAAATCAGAAGGATTAGGAGCATCTAATAACTAAATCAAAAAAATGAGCATGTCATTATCCTTAATTAATTAATTTATTTGAATCATAAAATGCACATAATGCTCTAAAATTCTAATCAAATAAATGCTCAAATATACAGTGAATAGCAAAATCAAAAAAAAAATCAGCAGTAGCAACAGGATCTTTTGCTAACTTTAAAGCTCTTCTGATACTATCAACCATAATAGGATAACAATCATCAAAATTTATTAAAGTATCACCATACATAACATGAAATATTAGACTATAAACAGCACTAGAATTAGTTGTAAAATAAAGTGCTAGCATTTCAAAATAAGCAAAATAATTATAAATTATATTTTTATATTGCATTTTAGAAATTTATGAATCAGGAATATGAGCTGCTATAGTATTAACTTCTTTTGATAAATCAAATACTTGTTTTTTTTTATTAGAAAATGGTTAAGCATTACCTTCTTTTTGTATTAATTTAACAGCAAATAAAAAACATCAGAAGAAACAAATTGAAATTTTGAACTTTTAACTAGGAAAAAAGTAAATAAATGAGCATTGTGGCACTGCTTTATATATCAAGCTATAAAAATAAAAAAATAATGATAGCTTATACACAATCAAATAAATAATTAAGATGGCCATCAAACTTAAGTTTAGTAGGGCACTTCAAATCTTTAAATCTACCTCAACTATAAGAATATAAAGTTGGAAACATATCAGAAAATAAATTAGGATTATTATATTTATTAATTGCAATACTATCTTTATAAATTAATAAATCTGGATGCTTATTATTTTTTTTCAACTAATGAGCACAAAGCAAAAGCTGTAAAAGTGTGACCTTGAATTTTTATATATTCAGAATGAGATACTGCTATATATTCTAAAAAATTGCAGAATTTTCTGAATTATTATTTTATATTTCTAAAGCAAGATGATTGGAAAATCTAGCAGGTTCTGTATCAAAAGATTCTTTTACTGAAAGTTCAGTATCATAAATAACACAATCATATATATTAAGAAGAGCATCATTATCAGGATGAAGATTTAGTATATATTGATTAAGTTTAATATTAGCATATAAAGAATTTTGAGCATTATATTCTAATAAAAAAAAAATTCTATTTTTTTTTCTAACCACAAAATATATTTTTTAAACAATCAGATTTATATCATCCAAGACTAATAAATACAATAGAAAGTATACCAATCAAAAAATTTTAAAATATCAAAATTTATAGGGTTAAATCCCTGATTTCACGAGACCAATGAGGGCTATGAGTCGCGCGAAACACATGATTCCACCGAGAGAGCAATCCGAGACTCAGACCCACTGAGACAACCATCTCAGTGATTGCTCTCTAGGTGGGCTGTTTCTAAATTGATATATATGAAGAACCATCTCACGGAGTGAGCTTTAGATAGTAAAGTTAACTACAGTTTTTCGTGCTACCTACTGTTTACTGCGCAAAATCGTTCCTCTGTCTCTCAAAACAAGCTTAATGAGTCCTCATGGGAAACAAAGGGAAGAGCCTCCTGAACCGTCTAGGAGCGAGATCCAAGTTAGCCGAACGGATGGAAACACTCCATTGCCAGACGTACTGGCAACCTACAGAGAACAACTACTTATCCAACAACTCGAATCCGTCGTTGATGACTTTCGATGCGAGCGAAGAACGAAAATTTCCGCCATCACACAGATTTTCGAAATTGTCAACCAATCCGGAGCAGATGAGGGACACCGACGCGACACTATCTCGAGTTACCTTACCTTGCTCGATACCGTCGAAGAAAAGGAAAAGGAACGAAGCAGACGTGCAGAGCACAGAGAAGAAGCTGAGAGAATTCAATCCACCAGCGAAGAGCTTGCTAGATTGCCTTGACATGAGAACGCGTCGAGAGAATACATCAGACATGGTGACAACAAAGATGAAGACGAGACACATTCCCACCGTCGAGCTCATAGAGGGCAATCATGAAGAAAATCTCGCAGCGCATCACCCGAAAGTTCATCCTACACGGACACATCAGAACGGTCTCAATCTGATGAGGGTAAGCTGCAAACAAAGAAACGAAAAGTCAAGGAACAAGAATTGCCTTGGTACGCAGAAGAAAAGCTTGCTCGAGAGGTTGAGGACCCCAGATGCCTTGAGAACTGAAGACTCTTGCAGCTTTACCTTCACAACCCCGCTGATATCAGAAAGTACATCGCCCTCTCCAAAATTGCACCATGCAATTTCCCCAGATCCGAGTGGGATAAACTTATCAAAGGCGAACTCGCCGACTTCAACACCATTTACAGTGCAATACACCACATCGGAGCACCTAAAGAAAACAGAGGGCGAATCGGAGATAAGGAGATCCTCTTCGGACACAGTGACCCTGTCTGAAAGGTTGAAGACCATGGGCAATGGACAGTCGCTGCCAACCTGTACGGAGAAGCGCTCAACTTTGCCTGGCCCAGCCGAAAATTGGAATGGTCCGGACATTACAAGTACATTGTCAGCCTCTTCTCCGCAAAACCAACAGCCCTCCACTCCTGCGTTATTGAATATGAGAAGGCTGTCCGAGCAAGAGTTGGAGCGGGAACAAAAATGTTGCTCACCGATAGAGGAGCTTTTGATGACTTACGAGACGCCATCCTTGATGCCAGTGGGATCAATTATTGCGGAGTATCAAACTGAAAAGGCGGGAATAGAACATCCATCAACCGATCAGGATCTAACACGAAAGGAGCTGGGCGAGCAATTTGTCAAAGATGGAATACGCCAGCAGGATGTCTCTTTGATAATAGCACCTGTTTCTGGAAGCACGCCTGCAGACAATGTGGGGGAAACCATCCCAAACCAAACTGCACTCAAAAGGTCACGAACTGAAGTCTTAAAGGGGAACATCCCAAAATATCTCCGATATAATTACTATGATCCCACTTCCAAGCTCCCGCCCACTCTTGTCCAGTGGTCGCTTACAGCTAGAGTATTACCATCCCCATCTCAACAAGAACTGAGCAACATTCGAGTTACAAAAACCCTCCGAGATCATCCAGAGCTCTTTAAAATCGTTACACCCATCAGAGTTGACGTCCTTGAAAAGCTTCTACAACATCATCCAAATCGTCCTTTTGTCGTATCGGTCATCAAAAGCCTTAAGGTTGGATTCTGGCCTTACGCGGACACCAAGCCTCACACGTACCCTCTCACCTGCAATATGTCTTTGGGTCCTCCTGATGACGAGCGTGAAGCCATGTTCATACGCTCACAAAGAGATATAGAGATAGTGGCTGAGAGGTTCTCTCTTGACTTCGGAACTGAACTTTTTGACGGCATGTACAGCTCACCTATACATGCAGTTCCAAAGCCAAAGTCAGCTGACTTACGTCTCGTTACCAACCAATCTGCGGGCCCTTACTCTCTTAACTCAATGATCGCCTACAATGACATTTGCGGCTTCCTGATGGATAATATGCATCACTTTGGGAACCTTCTACTAAAATTACGAGCGAAATCAGATCGACCACTTATCCTATGGAAGTCAGACGTCATGAACGCCTATCGACTTATCCCTATGCACCCACGGTGGCAGGTGAAGCAGATTGTTACTATAGACGGCCATCGATATGTCGATCGGTGTAATTGTTTTGGAGGTAGAGCCTCTCTGAACTGTTGGGGCGCCTTGAACAGTCTCGTCACCTGGTCCGCAAAGGACTCGTACGATGTCAAGGACCCTCTTTGTTTTAATGACGACACCTACGGAGTAAATGCTCCCGACGACCTAAAGTTTTATAAACCCTACAATCGTTTTTTCCCTCACGGACAGACGAACCTCCTTAATTTGTGGGACGACTTAGGAATCCCACACAAAGAGAAGAAGCAAGTCTTTGGAGTGCCCCTTACGATTATTGGTATTCAAGTCGATCCGAACTCGATGACCATAACGTTGCCACGAGATGCTAAAGATGACCTTGTGAGGGAAATGTACCGCTTTGCAGCGTATCACAAAAAGAGATCGACACACCATACAAAACGAGCTTGGCAGAGACTTGCTGGGTGGGTAAACTGGGGCCTGAATGTCTTCCCATTGCTTGCACCGTGCTTGTCCAACATATATGCAAAACTTGCGACAATTCCCAATAATCCAGATGCACGAGTTTGGTGCAACAAGGAAATAAGGGCTGATCTCATTTGGGGAGCTCGACACATTGAGGAAGCCAACGGCGTCTTTATCTTAGACTCTCGAGCCTGGGATCCCGAACAGGCAGACATAATCATTGAGTGTGACGCCTGTCCCACCGGCATGGCCTTTTGGTATCCGGCAACCAAGAAAGGTTTTTTCTGTGCGACTCAGAGCGATATGCCTTCTGACCTCATATTCTTCTTGGAAGCGCTTACCGTTACCAGCGCTCTACTACATGCAGCACAAAACACTGTTGCCAAACAGATTCTCATCTATTCTGACAACTCCAACACTATTGACATTTTCAACTCTTTGCACGCTCTGCCGCTCTACAATACTCTCCTAAAAACCGCTGTCGATGCGCTCTTAAGAGGGGACCATAAGCTCAAGGTGCTCCACATCCCTGGCGCCCAAAACGTCTGCGCTGATCTCCTCTCCTGAGGAAAATTTGACGAGGCGCGTTCCCTTTACCCTACCCTCGAAATAAACGACTTTCTACCCCCTCGTGAGCTGCTGGGGGAACCTCAAAAATGATCACACCAACAGTGAGGCCGAGGCAACCTCACCGTATAGCCTGGTCTCAAGAGCGTTTGCTCCATGAACGCTCAATCGCACTTGGATATGCCATAAATGACACAACATTCAGGTGCTACGGTTCCGCCTTGAACTCCTACCTCAATTTCGTCAAAATTCATAAGCTTGCAACTATACCCACTGCGGATACACTTTCCCTCTACATTGCGTACATGTCGCATCACATTAATCCAAAGTCATTATCCTCGTACCTATCGGGCATTTGCAATCAACTTGAAGTTTACTTCCCTGACGTCCGTGCCGCGAGAAATTCTCCCCTAGTTAAAAAAACCCTGTCTGGGTCCAAAAAGAGATTCTCATCTCCGACTATACGGAAAAACGCACTAACACTGGACAATATCCTCTACGTTGCAAACAGGTATCCTACCAGCCCATCTTACAACGACGACCTCTTCCTCGCAATGCTAACAACTGGCTTTTTTGCTTTGCTTCGACTTGGCGAGATGGCAATTCCCGATGACCTCAAGCTGCGAGACTATAGAAAAATAACTTTAGCCTCGTCAGTGTCTGTTTCCGACAACAGCTTTTCATTCTTTCTTCCCACTCACAAAGCCAACACTTTCTTCGAAGGCAACCGAGTCCTTGTCAAGCGGAGGAAGCACCAGCCCGACCCTTACGGTTACTTCATCAGGTACTGGTCAAACAGACACCAACTTTTTCCCCTTCGCAGAGAGCTGTGGTTGATGAGTAACGGACAACCGCCACCTCGAGCTTTCTTTATCAACCGCCTGCACGCACTATTTGACAATTCGGTAGCAGGCCAGTCTCTGCGAGCCGGTGGTGCGACATTTCTCGCAGAATCGGGAGTTGCCCCTCACCTAATCCAAGCCACCGGTAGGTGGGCAACCGACTCTTTCCAGCATTACATATGGAGACATCCCATCGTCCTCCACGCCCTTGCGCTTAGCAGGCGTTCTGACTCAAATTTGGATTGATATCGTAACTTCTCATCACTGCGCGTAGCAGATGACCTCCTACAACTTGACCTGGACATGTCGTTGCGCTTAGCAGGTATGTCTCGAGTTGAAGATACAATTAAAGCTGACCTCATTGCCCTTCAGGCATTGATGGCTTTTCTTCAAGCGGACTCTCACCCTTGCATACAGCAGGTGTACGATGCTTCCGTCACACAGACCTTACACGAGCAAACACAGTCCAGCGCGTAGCTACTGATGTATTTCTGCTGTGCGAATATACTTCTTTTCCTTTTTCGTTCCTGCTGTAAAAATCGCTCTTCAAGCTCAACGGTCACCCTTCCTATAGGGTATAGCCGCATCAGCAGGTACAATAGATTCTATTTTTTGCCCGAGATTGGCTCGGAGAGTGTGACGTGAGCCTGCCAGATAGGGCAAGAGTCACGGCACACTAAAAGAGTCTCGCGGTGTGAACTAGTGTAAGTCCTCGATTGCGAGAAAACTAACTAATTACAACATAGGGGGTTTGTATATAAAGGATTCTAGGCGGCTGTCAAGGAGAGTGATGTAAGTAGAGTAAAACATATGGGTATCTGGGTCACGTAGTCACGAACCGCTACATACGCCCTCCAGCCAAACAGGTGGTCCTGGCTTGGCTTCAAGATAGTCAAAAGACGGTAGAGATAATAACAAAAGAGGGTGTTAGTTATGGATAGAGATATCAATTAAACTTAACGAAAGTGATTAGAATCAGGACACGATAATATCTGAATAACTAAGGAGTGTGTGAGTGCGATGAACTAGCAATCAGAATAGGGTATAGTCAGGCTTTAAACTGGTAGGGTCGGTCTGTCGACCACGGGCACGTTACAACTATTGAGGTGGCTCGATCTCGAAGTCAAGATCGAAGTATCCTTCGTTGGCCTTGGAACTCTCCATCGGTTTCATAGGAACGTCCTCTTCGACTCCAAGATTGACTAAGAGAGAGGGATCGAGGGTGGCCTCGGGGTATGTACCGGTAGAGCTGGTAGAGGGAGCACTGACAGCAGAGGTACGTGCGGCAGGGGGATGTGAACCAGCGTGGCTCCGGCTGGAGGTAGCATGGGACTTGGAACGCGATTGGATTGGACGTAATTCGTCCTCGGAGGGCTGGTCATCATTACTAGCCTCAGAGTCAGAGTCGTCGCTTTGCAGATTGGCTCGCTCTTGGCATTCGTCACGACGACGCTGATAAAAGTAATTTTTGGAGGAGTTGACGAAATGGGGTTGATGGATGGCCGCCATAGTAGTCTTTAACATGACAGAGTCAACGTTGCCATACTTTGTAATAAGTCCCATCGTAATCAAATCGTGGTACCGTTCCTTGTCAACAAAACAGGTGGGGAGATGCTCAGATCGAACTTGGTGATTAGGAACCCTCCATTTACCAGTTTCCACGTTGTAGGTAGCGAATCGATATTTATACTGGTCTTCGGGGATAGAATTGAAGATCTCGGCAAATTGATCGAAGCCAAATGGCTGAATAGCCCTGGTACGTCCATTCTTTTTGCATACGACATGATTGAACTTTAAATAGTCGACCAGCTGAAGGGGGTGGATAGAGAATCCGGAGGGGCAGTCAGGGGGAGTGATGTGGATGAATTGGGTGTTCGAATCCCGACTTATCCAGGGGTGCTGAGGTAGGGGTTGGGGTTCGGGCTTATGACCATGGCCAGAACCGTTGCGGCGCCCTCCACGACCACGACTAGAACGATAGGGAGGCATGCCGAGATGATCAGAGGAAGGGATGACGACGGAGAGGCTGAGGTGAGAGATGGGGAAGGTAAGGAGGTCCTGATCTGTTTCGCAGGTAAGTCCTCCCTCATTTAAATATGGCTCCAGCTGAAGTGTACCTAAGTAGACTTGTGGGTCATCAGGGGGAGGCAGCCCCACACCATCTTTAAGGTCGGAAATACTGTCTATCCCTAGCAAATCCAGATACGGGGTCAGTATCTCAAGTTCCTCTACTTGTGAGTAGCTCATCCAGGTCCTATCCCCTGACTTCCATAGTACTTCGAACATGGCATTGGTACGGGCACCTTTGTGTGCCACCACTTTGTCAACAGCTTACTCGGTAGTGTCTTCATTGGTAATCTGTTCATCCAACCGACCTGGAAATAATCGATCGTCATTAGGCTTATGTATCCTAAGTAAGGACGCATGGAAAACATTATGGATCCCACGTCTAATCATTCCGATGGGTAGTTTCACCTGAAAAGAACTGTTTCCATAATCTTTGGTAATGAGATATGGTCCCACAAACTTAGGGATAAATTTTCATGTAAGTCCTTTTGGAAAGCTCATGTTTTCGGTAGAAACATATACTAAGTCATCTTTAGTGAAAGGTACTATTCTCCTTTTCCGATTTGCATCCCGAGTCTGCTTGACTCGGGCGGCAATGATACTATCATGGGCTGCTATGATGGCAAGGTGCAGCCTCTGTGCGAATACCCATACTCCTGGGAACTCTGAGCTTGGAGCTTTGGTCCAAATCATTGGCCTGGGCATCCAGCCGGTATTTAGAAAGAATGGTGAGTAACCCATAGTTTCGGATTGTGCTGAATTGACTGCAAATTCTATAGCCGGTAACTTAGCAACCCAATCTCGTTGAGTTGTCCCTATACACTGACGGATCATCTGTGTGATAGTCCTATTTGCTCTCTCTGTTGACCCATCTGATTCGGGATGGTAAGCTGAGGACATTCGGAGCTGTGTTCCGATTAAAGAGTGTAAGTGCATCCAAAATGTGCTCGTGAAATAAGAGTCCCTATCACTGACAATGGCTTTAGGTAAGCCATGATGTTTGTAGACCTCACTGAATACTAATTCGGCAACGTTCCGAGCAGTGTAGTCAGTACGACTAGGTACAATGTGTACCATTCCTGTTAGTAGATCTATAATGACAGTTATGGCATCATAAGTGCCATTGTGGTCCTTCGATTCAGGCAATGGTCCCAGAAAGTCGATTCCAATTACTTCCCAAGGCTGAGTCGGTATCTTCAGCGGATTGAGAAGGCCGTATGGGCGCTGATTATTAGGCTTACTCCGCATACATGTGGTGCATGTTTCACAGTACTTTCTTATGTCTTTGTCCATAGATTTCCACCAGACTGATTCACGCAGGTACATGTACGTTTTCCTATAGCCCAGATGGGCCAACAGAGAGTGTGCCTCGGAAATGACAATCTCCCGAACACTTTGACCATTTACTATGATCGAGGGTATACACAAAGTTCTCTCCGTTGCTGATCTCAGGTATATCAAGCCTTCTTCACATTCGAAGTTCTTGTAAGCCTTAGGGTCTTCTATTATCTTCTTGAATAAATCATCTTTGGAATATCGGTTCCTTAGTGCCTCAAGTAGATCAATTGGCTGTTTGCTCCCTCTGAGTAGTTCCTCGATTGAGATCGGTGACAATGCTTCTATCTGCTCTTGCAGAGCTTCCGATTGAGCAGCTAAGTGCTCATCTCTTTCTCGTTCCTTATTATTAGACCCAGCACCTGCAGGTTTCCTTGCTGGTATTCTTATAAATAACTTTTCTTTGTTAGGGTCAGTTTTCCCTTCGGACCCGCCCTCCTTTTGTTCTTGGGGGCCCTTAAGAACAAAATGTCGTTTCATTCTTGCAGCAAACTCCTTCGAGGTCTCTGGTCGTCCAGTCTCGGCAGGTTCGACACTGCTTCTATGGTCCCTCCATTTCGGAGCAGGTTCGATTCCCGGTGTAGCCATAACCGTCACTTCGGGTTCATCCAAGATCACTGTTGCATTCTTGCCCTCCATTCCGACAAGAACTGGCATCGAGATCATGTGTTCTCCCAGATAATCATTGTCTATCACGTCGTGGTACGTATACTCACTCCGAGATCTTACAGTACCTGCCTCATCATTTGAATACAGTCGAGATAATGCATCTGACAGGATATTCTCAGTGCCTGGAACATAGACGACCTCGAAGTCAAACTCAGAAATCTTCTCGAGCCATCTGGCCTGTCTTCCGGACAAGTTCTTTTGTGCAAGTAGGTGAATTAGCCCCTTATGGTCCGTGTACCATTTAAACTTGACACCTTGTAGGAGGTCTCTATATCTCAACATGGTTTCGACACCAGCAAGCATTTCTACTTCATGGACGGGGTAATTTTGTTGAGCCGGGTTTAGCTTTGCTGAGAAAAAAGCGGATACGTCTGCCGTTTTTCAGTCATGGCCCTGACTAACAACTCCAGCAATTCCTGTAGCACATCCGTCTGTCACAACGTTCACTGGTGGAGCACCATCATCATATCGAAGCGGCCTCCGATGGTGATCCCTGCATCGCATTGCAGCTTGCTTCACATCTTCAAAAGCCCGTTGATGAGTATGATCCCATCTAAATGGGACTGTGTCCCCGGTGAGTGTGTGTAACACTCCCATTGGAATTCTAACCTGATCTATGTCGTCAGCTAGATATCCTGCTGCTCCAAGAAAGCCCCGCAACAGATCTCGATTTGTCGGGGTCTTCCACTTATACAGAGCATCGACTTTGTCAGGATCCATCCAGATCCCCTTATTATCAATTATTCGTCCCAGGACCTTCATCTCCACACACAAAATCTGTAGTTCTCGTTCACTCAGGTACAGTTTCTCCTTCTTTAGTATGTCCAAGACTAGTTTGACATGTTGTACATGTTCTTCCAACAAATTTGAATAAATTATGATATCGTCTAGATAGACATCGACAAATCTACCAATATATGCAGCGAACAAATGATTCATAAGCGCCTGGTAAGTGGCAGGCGCGTTGCAATCTCCTTGTTGAATAACATGGCTGACCATGTTTCCGTCTGGTGTAGTAACCGTCGTTCTTGGTACGTGTTCCGGCTTTATACGAATCTGTTTGTATGCGTCCTGACCATCAATAATGGATCGATATTTAGCACCAGCTGCTCGTCTCAAGATTCCATCAATGTCAGGCAGGGGCGACGATTTCTTATGGGTGTTGGCATTTCTCGCTCGAAGATCTATCACGCTTCTCAGCTGAATCGGTTCACCAGGCTTCCCTGGCTTCTTCAAGAACATCATTGGTACAGCGTTGCCACTGGCTGTCACCTCCCAACGACCAGACTTGACGTAAGCTGCTCTTTTCTTGTCCCACAGAGGTCTTAACGCTTCAGGACACCTAGATGGTCTCCATGGATAGACCACGCTTTCATCTATTATTGGAATCTCATGGTTTATGGCACGTAAGGGTGGCAGTGGGGTATCTGTAGCTGATTTACAAATCGGCTTGGCGTAATGTTTCAACTCTTCTCTTACTTGGTCTAGACTGCGCTCAACCTGTTCTATTGCCCGAGAGGACAATCTAGTAACACCAGTACCTTCCTTCATAGGCACGGCTTCAGTACTACCGATAATCACTCTTGGTGGGTTGAGTCCGATCGCAACCTTATGTTGATATATCCAGGGGGTGCCCAGGATCATATCGTAGCCGTGTAAGTTCATTACGTTGAAGTATCGCGGTCCCTTAATCTTTTGATACTCAATCTCTGCAGTGACACCGTAGTTGACCTTGGATCTAGAACCTTGAACTGCCAACAACACCGGTATGGCTTGCGCGAGTTCCTGCTTCTTCAATTTTAACTGTTCTACCACAGTTGTCGATACGAAGTCTCCGAGGGAGCCTGAATCAACTAACGCACAAACTGGGTGCCCAGCAAGCTTTACTACGATGCCCAATGGCTTAGGAATAGTCTGAGCTATATCTTTTCATCTGATATTATTACGTGAGAGGGCTGGAAACGTCCCCGCCTCCACCTGTTGACCATGGAGCTCTAACACCTTCAACGAGGTGGGTGTGGACTCAACCCGCATACGCGTCCTAGCACTCATAATTCTTAATAGATCAGCCATGTCGTCCGGCACAGAATCTGCCTGGCGCTCATTCTCTATTAGATCAAGTCCCAGATTCTCCTGTTCTTCCTCAAAAAACACGTCTCGAATCTGGTTCAACTTTCGATCTAATTGCTTCTTGTACCAGTGTACTATATTGAATAACGGATTATTTAAGTATCCTTCCGAAATGTTCAAGCAGAAATCCAGTGTTCGATCATACACTTCGAACTCAGTATCAGTGATTTGGTTCACCTTGAACCATCCTCTTTGCTTCAAGGGTCGCGAGTCTTCACCTGGAAGGTACGGACCACCTAATTGCAACACTTGTGCTGCATTCCAAGCTCGTACGTCGGCAGCCAGTCCCACATCATACCACTGTCTCCGATTGAGCGCAATTCCAGATGCAGCGTGGCACTGGTGAGCGTACCACAAAGATGGTTTGAAATTTTGATCCTCAACCATGCTTTTAGGCAGCACAGTGTCGAAGCTCCTGACTATGTCTACAACACAGACTTCATCTTCACTGATATCATATGATAGGAAACGACGTCCTCGGAATTGCAAGCAATTGGCTGGGTCTCCGGGATAGGGCTGTCTCAATTCCAAGAAGTACTCCATCTTACGACCTTGAGCGCTTCCTATTCTGTCTGGCTTCCCGCGGGCTAATTCTTCTTTCCATAGGTGATACAACTTAACTTCTCCATTCGGTACATCAGTATCATAAACGTCTCTTCCGAAATCTCTCGGCGAGCTCAATATGACTTCAGCCTCTGACATTTCAGTCTCAAATTCTCTGATATCGTCAACCGGCAGTTCATTCCTCTCGGTGGGGTTAGTTTCTGAGTTAGGGGACCAATTGTGTACATCTTCATTCATACTACCAGAATCTTCGGATTCTTCTGTATCAGATACAGATTGTAGGTCAGGAATGCTGTCACAATCGGACTTGTCCGTATCAGAGACTTGCTGGAGGTCAGGGAGGTCATCATCAATAGATTCGTCCCCATCGTATCCATCCTCCGAGAATATAAAACTAATAATATCCCAGGCTGACTCTTCTCCTGAGTCGCACTTGGAATCAAATCCATTACTCGCAGCCGGTTCCATTCCAATCGCTCCAATGGACAGACCCTGTGTCGTGTCCTCCAATGCCTCATCTCGTTGCCGATCGATCTCCTGTAGATCAAGTCGTATGCTGCTCGATTGGATTCCAGGGGGCTTATTGGAGCTGGACTTAACTGTCTTATTTTTAAAACAGTTTTGAGCAAAGTGGCCCTTTCCACCACAGTGGAAACACTTTTCTGCTGCGCGGTATTCTTCTATTTCTTCTTTGCTCAGCTTACGATGTTCACCCTTAGGTTTCTCTGATCCGGTGGCATCCTTTTGACTGTTACTTCCCCGGAACTTGTGCTTCATCGACGAGAAGCCAGGAGTTTGGTTAGTCTTCTTGTGATGGGAAGAATGCTTCTTATTTTGACCAGAACCCCCAGGGTTACTTTGCTGACCATGTTTATCATTATCTCTATGCTCCTTTCTCTTATTATCACCATGATGATGATGGTGGGATTTGTGCGAGCGATTCTCCATGTTGGGGTTATCCTCCACATCCACCAATTCTGATCTTTCAATAAACTCTGCTTCTTCTAATATACGGTTCCATTTGGACGTTTCAGGAGTAAGTCCTTTCTTGTATAGTTCTCTCTGAATTGAAGGTCTGAATCCTCTGAAGAACTTAACGATTCGTTCCCTCTTACCGACGTATCCAACAACAGCAAACAATTCCTCAAGACCTGATACATAGTCTCGAACGGGAAGTTTCCCTTTATGATAATTACTCAATTTATTCCGTTGCTGATTACGGAAGTTCACAGGAAAGCAATCATTAAACAATCCTTCGAAGAACTGGTCTATCCCCCAACGTTCGGGATCTAGAGATGCTTCCCGTGCGTAGAATCTCCATGCCCGTCCCTTGAGGAACTGAGAGATGATCAAGACTTGGCGACGCTTGCTTACACGCCCATGCTTCAAGTACAATGAGCAGTTGGACATGAACTGCAGGAACTGCTGGACGTCGGCTGTTCCGTCGTATGTGGATGGAGGATTGGGTCTAATGCGGTCATTACTACTACTTGACCGTCTCCTCTTATGGTGCTTACGGGAGCTCTTAGATTTATGTCCTCGCCTTTTTCAATTTTGAGAGTACGAGTTCCTGTGGCCACGCCCTCTACGACTACCCTGAGAAGAGCCGTCAGACGAGCCAGACAGGCTGCCCTCCAAATCGGAACTTTCTGAGTAAGTGTCGTCACTGCTTTCCTCCGAGCTCGAGCTCGAACTATCAGAACCAGGGTCAGAATCATTCATTACACGGACGCGTCGGAATGCATGTCCTAGGGCACTCTCGCCTGAAATTTGTGCCACTGGCTTCCGTGCGCGACCTTTTCTTTTTCCTTGATTTTGACTTAGGCTTCCGTTTCCTAGGCTTCAAAACGGTGTCATGCTCTCCTGACCTCTCGTCCTCTCTTCCCAGTTGCTCCCTCAGATTGCGTAAGTTCTGAGTGAACTCACGAGGAGCAACATAGTCACGGCCTTTCTTTTCAGCACAAATCCTTTCCTTCTTTTCAATCTCGCGAGTGGCCTCAAGAAGGGCCGTTACCATCCGCCTGTTTTGACGGCGTTCCTTACGATCGGTGGTATCATCGTCTTCCAAATCCCTTTGTTCGGCAATGTAGTTTTCCTCCCATTCAGAAGGCTCTTCTTCTCCTTCGGCCTGAAGGTCAATTGCTTCTCTATCCTTGGCTTCTCGTACCTGCTGAGCCAAGTTATACTCTTTCAGGATACTTTCCTGTATTTCGGGGTCGATTTCCTCCCCTGTAAGATGTAGGTTTCCCCAATTACGAGGATCTACCCCTTTCCCTTTGTCCTTAGAGGTACCCTCCTGCCAATCTCTCTCATTATCAATTACTGACTCATTCCTTGCAGTCACTGATATATTTGCGTATCTACGGTCAATCCGTTCTCGGTCTACCTCAGTAAGGTTATTTCTTTCTGAATCTATTACTCGGGCTTGTTCTTCTGACAGCCCCCCATTATCAGCCTGTTCCGACGCCTCATCTTCTACCCTCGCCCGTCGACGAGGTGGCTTTGCATCAACATTGAGCCTCTGCTCGATGTCCAACTCATCGGGCAAATCGGTCAGTTCCGACATGTCCCTTGCAGTTAAGTGATCTTCACTTTCTTCTGCACCCGAGGTGTCGGTATTCTCCCTTTCTGAAGGGTCTCCGGGCTCTCTTGGCTCCGGGATTTCTAGGGTATCATAGCCAGTTCCGCCCGTGTCTTGAAGGCCACGAGTTCCCAACTCGTTGCCCTGGGTGGTCCTGGCCTGCGATCCGGGATGCCCGGCATCGCGAGATGTTGTTCCTATTCTCGTTCCTTGGCTGGCCTGCGAGGGCGCCAGGTTTCGAGTTCGGAGAGGGTATCTAGATAAAGGATTTTGGTTAGTAGGCATTATAAAACGGTTGCTCACCACTGGGGTCGTCTTCTGGTTGATCAGACCGTCAGAGGTCCGCGAGGAGTGAGCGTTTAGCTGTAACTAGAGTTTTTAGACTTGTGAAAGTTCAAAATATGTGACGTGAGCCTGCCAGATAGGGCAAGAGTCACGGCACACTAAAAGAGTCTCGCGGTGTGAACTAGTGTAAGTCCTCGATTGCGAGAAAACTAACTAATTACAACATAGGGGGTTTGTATATAAAGGATTCTAGGCGGTTGTCAAGGAGAGTGATGTAAGTAGAGTAAAACATATGGGTATCTGGGTCACGTAGTCACGAACCGCTACAGAGAGCCCTCTCGGAAGACCTGGTATAAAACATCTGCCTGACCCTTAGCGATAAGCAGCTCATTGGCCTCTATTAAATTTATTTCGTGAACAGGACGTCGAACGCCACCGCCAATCGCGTTTGTATATGCCATGGACCATCATTGCACTCCCTGTCATTGCACTCTCCTGGTAAGTCGCTGTTCTGTCTGTCCACTATTCTTTACCGATACTTTGCAGGGGAGCCATATTCATGATTGTGGCCGTGTTTTTGTCAGTCTGGAGAGACGGGATGGACCCTACCCTTCCCTCAGTTGAAGAAAGATCGTATCTGACGATCATGTCTCTCCGTACCGTTATCAGCGGGATGTCAGCCGTGGATGTCGGATGCATTTGGTGGCTTGTCGTCAAATTGCAGGCTTTCGACGAAGCTATCAAAGCAGCACACGCTCCTGCTGCGTATACACAATCGCATCCGCCACATCCGTAGTCCCCAACTTTATTTCATTTCAGTCATATTCTCGATATCTACTAGCCTATCCTATCACTCTTCTCGAACAATTTGCACCCCGACGACAATGACGACGATTAATGATCCAATGACGACTAGACACCTCTTGGAACAACACGGTTCGCCTTTTCACCGCACACTCGATATTGCCGACAACCCACCGTGCCCCTCACTGCATTTAGACCTTGGCATCCTCTCAGCACATATTATTTATCATTTTCTAGTTGTTAAACCGCTGATTTAATTTTTCTTCTTGCATGCCTGGCGCATACAATATATTTGTTCTTTACTACATGCAATACAGATATTTTTTTCCATTATACCAGCGTTAGAACCCTTCAGTAATTAGTTAGATGTTTTCATAACATGGGAAGTTGTTGCAGCAAGTTATACGCAGTTGTCATGCACAGACACTTGATGTGATCTAGTGTCGTTGTACTTCAGAATGAAGAGAACAACGACACTAGGAGGGAGAAAATAATCGTGATCACGTGTAGCTGGTGTGTAAGTGCGACAGAATATCATAATGCGTGACGTTATCTCCGATTTTCCGACCACGGCATCAGATAATAACCAGCGAACAACGTTGGAGCAACCAGTTATCCCAATGAATGGTTAATTCGAGACTGTGATGAGAGGCGCATGGAGTGTGAGGATTGAGAAACGATTGGCGCGGAATGAGAGGAATTGGACTTAGTAGGTTCGGCCGAGTGCTGCGGAAAGAAATGATATTTCTTGAGTCCAAAAGTTCTCGGGTCGGCCCGCCCGCCGGTGAAGGGAAAGGGGCCGAACTTACGGGAGACTATCGTAGGCGTGTAAGTAGTTGAATAAGGAGAGTGAATGAGGGAGAGGATTTTATAGGCCGAGTGATGCGGAAAGAAACCATCATTTCTTGCCATCCGATTATTCATTCGTGACTGTTCGACTCGGAACCGGACAAACCATCACTCCCAGTGAGAACCTGCTCTGCGCTGGTCTGACAATATCTGGGTTTGTCAGCAATTTTCTGCAGTCCTGAAACTCACAGAATCTCCAGAAATTTTTTATGGTTTCCAGATCGTTTTCTGCAACCGTGGTCAAGAATCTGCGCAGGTCAGGCATGATCATCTGCTCTTGTCTGGGTCAGTCTGGGATCATCCTGGTTGTTCCGAATAGTTCTGTATTGTATTTTGATACGTCAAACTACAAAAATTTCATCGATTTTTCTACTATCAACTATTTTCCGTCATGCAAGCTGGGGGTCATCGACATCTTGAGCTACTCCGGATCCTTTCTTTCGTGACCTTAAATACTTTTTCGAGAGGTCCTGATACTTCTAGAGTAATGCAAATCCCTTAGAATACGACATTCTTGCAAAAGTCAGAAATTACCTTAGTTGTCTCAGCATCACGTTTGTTCCATGCAATAGTAAATTCAGCTTTCATTGCACAAGGGTGAGTTTTGAGGAAGTCAATAAGGCAAAGGTTTCTAAGACAAAATGAACTGATCGTACAACTTTGGTGAGCAAATGTAACGTAATAATGTGCACCATGCAGAGGTCAATCCTTTTTTAGCTTTCAGTGGTTTCTGATTTGGTTTCTTGGCAGCGGCAGTGACAATAGCATTGGTTGTTTTGCAGGAGATTGCAGTCATGGTTTCAGAAATAAGAATTGACAGCAGCAGCGGAATTGTAATATTTTTCCTTTAATATATCAGCTATTGAAGAATACATGCCACTGAGAAACTTACAGTGGATTGAGAACACGACATGTTCGCCGTTGAACACAAGCTGGGCCTAGATTGGTGTTATTCTGTTCAGTTGAGAGGGCTGGCACCTGTGTTGTGGTGGGAGCTGGCATCTGTGTCATGGTAGGAGCTGGCATTTGTGTCATAATGAAAGCTGATGCTTTGGATGTGACAGGCATTAGCTGGGTTGTGATGGGAGTTTGTGCTTTGGCTGTAGTGTCAGAAGTTGATGCATGGAATGTGGAAAGAGCTGCTGCTTGAGATATAGAGGCAATTGGACTCTGCAACAGAGATGAACCTAAAGTGTGCAATGTGCAATTAATTACTACAAGAAAACCACAAACAAAAGATTACAGAAACACACCGCTGAGTCCATCATTATCAATCTCAATAATTGGCACTCCATTCAGGGGAGGCAACATTTGCTTTTGCTTCTGTGGTTTGAGTGAATCAGAAAAATTGTCATCCTTGCATGACCGCTTCAGTGTCAATGTGGAATCTGTAGATGTAAACAAGATAGCAAAAAAAAAAAATAAGAAAACATACTTGATGATCTTGCCTTTGCCTTTGTCCAATCAGGATACCAAAGCATTGCAAAATGCTCCAACTTCCAGTTTCCAGCAGCAAGAGAAAACTCAGGAAAATCAGCCATCATATGATTATTGGAATAGTTTTGTACTTTGTTTGTCTTCTTTTTCCAAGTATGAGGTTGTAACAAATTTTTCACAAAGTGATTCCATATTGTCTTTGCTCCTTCAGACATTTGGCCAATTTGGTTCCTGTCTAAGTCATTTCCCTCGGAATCGGTGAGGAAACCAAGCTTGTCTATAGGTTCATTCAAATTCTTCTGCTTATTCATCCCTGCAATCTATTCACTCTCCTTCCAAAATGGCATATCAGGATAGTTGTTACTTTTTGTCTTGTTGAATGGTTTCTTTAATGAAAGATGCTGAGTAATTGAAGTTGTACATCACAGCTCAATGTCACTATCAGAACATGAGAATCTTGGCTTCAGAGCTGATGCAGCTAAAATGGCCAATTGACAATGGTGATTAAGTTTCTCCCTTGTAAGAATTCAGTAGTGCACATTAATAAAAAAAATAATGCATACACATACCGAAGAGTCTCATTTTCAGCTTTCATTTGATTGTATGCACTAAGTAAGTCAATATATGCACTATTACCAGTGGTAAGGACAACCTCTAGAGGCTGTGGCTCAGTCACACAGCTGGCAGAGGGAGATCCAAAGTGTATTAGAGTATATACTGACAATATCATAATAACTACTCGCCTGGCAGAGGGAGATCCAAAGAGAACAAGTCAAGGGATTCCCTATGCCAGGTTGGATGCTTCTGGAGCTTCTGAAGCATGGAAAACAACTGTACAGTACAACAAAACCTTAAAAACTCGAAAATTGACTAACCAAACAACTGTGAAAACAAGGCAGAAAAGCTCTGGCTTATATAAGCAGTCTGAAAGCAGTGCTGAAGGGCCCACACTTGTCTGAATGATAGCTAAAGAACCAGAGCACCTCAAAGGATGAGAATAGTACTAACAAGTAGTGTTGAGAGAATAGAAACAGCAAAATGAGAGAATGATAGAAGAAATAAGGAAATGAATGAAAGGAGAGTGGAGGAATAAGGAGTGAAGAAGGAAGAAATGAGGAGTCCCCTGACACCAGCACTCATAAGCTTGGTATGTGTTGCATTTGTGAGCAAGAGAAGACTAAATAAAGATGAAGGCTAGTGGTCTCAATTAGTACAGAATCTTGATTTAAAAAAAAAACTTACTTCATGTGTCCTGAAATTATTATTCAAGATCTTTGAAGTCTATCCACAAGTGATTTTAGTAGAAATCATGACAATTCCGAGATCTAGAATAGATCGAGGTTTTTCTGTGCAGCGGACTATGTGTGGGAAAAATGTCTTCGATTTTTGCCGTCATGTGACTGTGTTTGTTCTCGTTGCCATTTGCCATTACTTCCTTCCGGTAAGCGTGGGAATAATGTCTTCGATTTTTAACGTCATGTGATACTACCGTTCGTCTGTACGGTTACTTAGTCAGCAGTAGACCATGTACGCGTGGGAGTAATGTCTTCATTTTTTAACGTCATGTGATACTACCGTAAGTCTGTACGGTTACAGAGATGCGTGGGAATAATATATTCACTTTTTAACGTCATGTAATACTAGTACGGTTACATATATGTGTGGGAATAGTGTCTTCCCTTTTTAACGTCATTTGTTCCGTAG
>QGOA01001546.1:0-12581 GCA_003313075.1 Termitomyces sp. MG16
TGTTGTGTGCACACTAAGCTCTATAAACTTCGTAACTTCGTTACATTGGATCAGTTGGAACTTAGATCTGAGAGCAGATTTGATCCAGATTGGATTAGTTGGATGTTGTATAGATAAGATGGAGATAATCATCCATCTGATAAGATAGTGTGGATCAAGATGTGGAGATGGTGGTCAAATCAGGTTATGTAATTTGATGACTGGGAATTTTCTTGTTTTTTCCACTGATAGACTTCCACATTTTTGTAGTTGTCATGTTATACCTGTTTCAGTGTATGACTAATGAGTTGCATCCTCAGAACCCACAGGGTTCTGGAGGAGGGAGAGATCATCTCCAGCAACAGCAACAACAGTCTTTGACAACACTGGGTATGGTGTCGTATCTCATAGTGTCCAAGTTTGGGCAGAACCTAGCCCAATTTAGACAACCTCCACAGTTTTTTCTGCCTTCTTCCAAATGCCATATTTTCCAGGACTAGCTGGCCCTGGACAACAGATAGAGAAACAGGTGATGTGGGGTATGCCAATGCCACTGCAGCAGGTGCAGACCCAGAGTGCAAGTACACTCCTTTCAGATGAGAAAGCATTAACTGCACCACAGGTAGCACCCATGGATGTGGATGATGACATGGAGCATCAGCTGCAAGAAAAGAGTGAGGTGATGCAACCTCAACAACAACAGGACACTGCCTCAGCGAGAGTCATATAGGAGAGACTGGAGGTGATCACCTCCGAGGAGTGTCTTGGGAAGTAGTAGAGCGCAGGCAAGATGAGCCAGCATCAAGATTTCAGAATTGAGGTCAACTCCAACCTCAAATACTACCCTGATGAGCATCCCTGTCTTCTTGTTGTACAATATCTCTATGGCGCTTTTTGTATGTGGAAAAAGGAAAAAAAAAGGAGATTGGGACACCTTCAGAGATACTGGATCCTCAGGCAAACACTGTCTGGAGACGACTCATTTTTGCTGGACAGCAAGTGCTGCTAGAATTAGCATTTCTGGCAGATCCTGTGGCCCAGATAGTGATTACCAGTCTTCTGGATGAGATCATTATGCTTCAGCAGCGTAACAACAATACCATTAAAACATTTATGAACGCCCTGAAGAAGCAGCTATTGTTGTCTGATGATAGGCTTCTACTTAGACTGAGTGCATCAAGGGATATTATAGGCCAACCAGCACTTGACGTACTGAAGACTCTAGCAACCAGTTTGGAATATAGAGCAGCCCTAGCTCTGGCACTCTACTACAGGACTTATCCATTTACCCTAATCGCCAACCACCAGGCCTTCAGCACACTCCATTCACATATTCCAAGAACGAAGGAGGCTTAGAATGTATAGCGCTAACACAACGGTGGGAGGGAACTCTAACCAAATCCTGATCACTTCTAGAAGGAGCCAGCAGCAGGCACTGCCATTGGATGAGGCACTTCAATCAGAAGTCTAAAAGGATCAATGATGGTGGCACAGGATATACTTAAATCCAATATCTAGACCTGTCAGGAATTAGTACAATGAGTAGCGCTGATATTAGCGCTCACAGCATCTGTCGAGGATTTTCTGACCATACCCCGGAACAGCCTGGCCAATCGGAGTTATAGTAAAAATGAGCAGATTCGTATAATTCTAAGTCAATATAGAGTCGCCGCTAGTCGCCATAGGTCATAACGCCGTTGATCGCCATTATCCATGTGCAAAAGGTCACCGTTGACAGGTCACCATTAGAGGAAACCATGAGGAGAGGCGCTAGGAGGTAGTGCCGCAGATGGACTTTTATCTTGGCAAACACAGTAGTGCATAGTATATAAAATAGCTACTTGACATGTATATAATAACGAATCATAATCTCTTGAGCACCTAGTTACACTTAGCGTTCAAATCACACTAGCTTTTGCTGACCTCATCACTAAGTCGAGCGCTAGCCTTGTCTATCTCGTCATTCGTCGTTTATGGTGCCACCTACAGGCACAATACGCTACGCTACTCATCTTTTCTTCTATATCTTTGTTTAAGCTATGACACTTACCATCTGCCAGGTAGCACCTGAGGCGCTATAATTTAGCACATCATTCTGTCACCTCCGCTCAAGCACATCAGGATCCTGTCAGGACTCCTCACAACTATGCACGTCAAGCGCTGGAGACGGCGTTATACTGTGTATATATCCAGCGCACCCAACCACAGTTGGTGTCATCACTGAGGAACAGTCTGAGGCAAAATGCCTCAGAGCACATGACATGGTACAAGAGGCTGGGCTGAGGAAAGCAGTCAGGTTAGAGGTGCAACAAGCACCTATAAGGCAGAAGGAAGCTGAAGAACTCACTCTGACTCCGTCCAAGCTGCACAATGAGCTTGTAGAGGTAGACACCAGTTTACGAGGATTGTCCTTGTTAATACATGCACCTTCCCTGCAATCAGAGACCATAAAGTGGCAGAATGAGATGTCACTGTCAGCTGTTGAGTTCGGAGCAGATGTTCCACAAGAAGCAGACAGAGCAGTGAACAGTTTGGGGCAGTGATGCAGTTTGAAGCACCACTGAATATGTATGTGTCTGTGGTCCTAAAAGAGGATATGAGAATGAATGACAAAGTGGAGGGATGGCTCCCTACCTTAGCTGTGCTTGGTCTGGATGGACTGAACAATGAAAATAATTATGGGGAGTCATCTGATGAGACTCCCTCAGAAGGAGAGACCCCTGCTAAACACTGAGTGCATTTAAAGAAGAAATATAAGCGGGAAGCTCAAAAAAAGCACAAGGCCACTCAACAAACAAAAGTTGATAAAGACTGGAAGGAGCAAGCCACTGGCCATATTCTGGATGGCCTGGGTGTATTTGTCAATGGGACGACCATCAAGCAGTCCAATTGGTTCTATGGTGGGGCACTAGACTGCCATTTCTATTACTCTCAGCTTACAAACACTGTGTTTGTGAGTGATGAGGCCTTAGCTGCAAAGATGTTCGAGGAGGAAAAGGGAGAGAGATATTTCCATACCTCAAAAGAGATTGACCATGTGGTGCCAAGGGGATTTCCTATGAATCCCCAGCAGATGCAAAAGCTCTATAAGATTTCACAGAACAAGTTTAAGTCAGTGTCACTGTGCACTAAAGCATACTACCTGCTGCATGAGTTTTAGCATATTAGTATCAACTATTACACCTCCTTGCATGATAGGACAATGGCTCTGGTGTGTACATCAGAGTATGAGCACATTTTGCCTCCCCTGGACCTTTCATCCCATCACATGAATATAGTGATCATGCTGACCCCAGAAGGATATTTGTGATGGAAGGACTGAGCAGGGAGGCCTTTTTTTACATTGACCAGGTTTGATTCCGAAGATGTACATTTCACCTTCAACCTCAACAAACTGGCACAGAATGTGCTCTACTTCTGCTGACCAGGCATAATGAATTCAGTGTATGGTATTGCAGTGGATCATGCTTATCGCATCCACTGGCATACACTGATGGGGCATGCCCTCACTTGGGGACTGTCTCCTGCAGGTAGAGCCTGGAAATGGTTTGCAAAGCTGCTAGCCTTGATTCTTGCCCATCCCAGATTGTATTGGAAGGCCGTTGCAGATTACAATGTAGTGAACCCTCTTACATCATTTGTACTAATAAACTGGACCAACATCCAGCTCTGTGCTCCACACTTTGATGCAGCCACAGCCATCAACATTACTAATGCCAATGTGCTGTGCACAATGTTAGCCAACAGCATCCCCATTGAGTAGATATATCATGCCTATACCTTTGGTGTGGTCTACCTCAAAAACTACTTTCTCATGGTGAATGTGTCAATTGACCAGTTCTGCGAGGTTGACAATGAATGACATTGTTGACTAGACCATTATGGAGAGCCACCTGCCATCCAGCAATTGAACAACTGGAGGGTGCCCACCAAGGATGACATGATTTGCCTTCACATGCTGTTAGCTCACGAATATGCTCAAGGTCATGAGTACCTTGAAAGGGGATTATACTACTCTGTGGGGATAAATCCCAACCATCGAGACTTATGGCAATGCCAGTCCCAACATGGGCCATACCCCCCATCTCCATCTCACCCAGCTACTTCAGTTCAGGCTCTTTCAGCCTCAATAGCATTGAGCCCTGTCGCCTCATCGTCGTTGGTTAATGTCAACACTGAGATGAGGATCGATCTGGCCAGCAAGTTGGCATGTCTGTTGTCTGCATAATACTTCACAGGCAGCTCATCTTTTTTCAATTTATACTGTCAGTTAATGTTGGTGTTGTATTTTTTAACAGATGAAAATGGACACCTTTGAGCTGTGGAGGATGTGAGTGCCTCCACATTTGACTATATACTGCTGGCCACTGTTGGTTGTCTCTCCATACATGTAGACTGCTTACCAGTCTTGAAGAGAGGCATGTAACATAATGTCTTATTAGTATAATTAATATACCTGTCAGGTTCTGCTGAGTTGGGGGCTTTCCAGGAAAGCAACACCCTTATAAGATGGACTTGATCTATGTGTACTCGGGTGTCTGGAACTCTGGACTGAGCTTCCAGGGTTCAAGATGCAAACAGGGGATTATCCCAGGGAAGAGGACTTAATCTGGGGGTTTTAGGGTTAGAGGCTGAGAGCCAGGTAGGGATTGAGTCAAGAACCGGGGGTTCTAAGACAAGACCGGGTTAATAAAGCGTAAGTTGCGAAGTGCGTACCAAACTCAGAGCATGCGGTTATTTGAGCGTGCCAGTCAAAGCATGCCAGTCAGCGTGTACCAATCAAGCAAAGGGCACACAACAATTCAAGTTAATATCAAGACTAGCGAATATAATGGGGAGCTACACTATAAGTACTACAGGGCCAGGTCTGGGTCTCTGGAGTTCCGGGGTGTCTGGGATAAGTTCTGGGGGCATTGAGTAGCAGGGGGGAACTGTATACCAGGATCACGCATGTGGGGCGTGCGATCAATTGGCACAGAGGGAGCCGTGATGCATGATGTGTGATGGCCCAGAAGTGGTTGGCATGATCTGGTCATTGATTGGGGGTTGATGGTGGTTGATCTCATGTCCATGATGCGGGGTTGCCAGGGGGTGCCGGGTGATGGCGGGGTGCGTTCTGTGGGGTCAGGGGGAGGGTCCCGGATGGGGTTCCAGGGGTGTTCCAGGGTGGATCCAGAGGGGAGGGGTCGTGACAATACCTATATTAATTATTTAGTTATTATTATGCTTTACAATACTGCCTGGCTGCCTTATATAAGGCAGCCAATTTTACTGTCATATGTAGTACTAGAATCAACTATCAATCTGATTCTGTTGTATGACCGTAAAGCTAAGCTATTCTATTGACAACATTTCAATTCTAGAAGTTTCTATTAAGTTCCTTATTAGTACTTGTTTTGTCTCACTTACTTTTTTCAAATCATTATTCACAACTTTAAACTTGTCTGTTTTGTTACCATTGTCTGCTACTGCTATTCAGCAGCTATTTGTCATAATACTATACCAACAGACATAACATATAGAAAGTATCAATTGACATTAAATCACCATTGATCTCATGATTCCTGTAGAAATCTTTTGCAACTATACAATACACTGGTACAATGTGCAAACCTATCTCAATCATCAACATGAGGCAACCACTATTGAAACACATCTCAACACTCCATTTGCAACTCACATCTCCTCTCATAAACACAAATCAGAACCAATCTTCTGCACCAGCCAACTCCTCATCTTTTTCAATTGACAGAGATACAAAGATGGAGCTAAAATTCATGACAAAAAAGTATCATGCCATGAAGAAAAACAACAAAAGATGTATGTGACAATCTTATTTATTGCTTCTTTTGGATACAACTTTGATTCAAATATCTGATAGACACATATTTTTCAGAAAGTGATGATTGAGATGACAATGATGGTACTACTATACTGACAGACATAGGAACTATCAAGTTTGTTCTATGCATATATAGTTACCCAGTATACCCAGTATATGTAGTCTGTACTATACATTATATGTATAAATACCAAATGAAATTTCATCCACACCTGTGTGAAAATAGAGTAAAAAACATACTAAACATCCCTTCTAAAAAGTAGAACTCCCTAACTAAACAACCAGACAATAGGCTAGATCAGATGACTGCAGAGCCAACAGATGAAGAACTTCCTGAGACAAAGATGACCAACTCTCACATGACAATAACAAGGTCTAACATGCCTATACAGACTGATAACAAAGAGAAGAGTACATACATACAATAAAATACAAGTAATAAAAGAAAAAGGAACATGTAAGAGTCGGGAACCGGCGCACACATGCGCTGCTATGATAGGTACGGACCGGCCGCCGGGCCGGAACAGATAGTAGAAACCGACCTGAGCCCCACACGTCGTGCGTAAATGCATTTCCCTGCGGTGGGCCGCAGAGAAAAACTCAAAAAGACTAATAAAGAGACACATCCCCTTTTTCTGGTCGCTAGGAGCTAACACATGTAGATACACCTACTGACCGACAGAACCACCAAAAAAAAAACAATTTCGCATCAACAGTAACAACAACAATGTAATGCCTCTACGATACCACTCTATAACAATGTTAAGGAGGCTTTATTTCATAGTAGTCCTCATAAAGTCGTCAAAAGCGCACAACAGTCTGTCATATTATCTACCTATGGGCAACATCTTCCCTATCCGCCTCAACCAGAGATCCTGGCGAAAATACGGGCCACAGATAAACGGAATTAACAGCTTCCACAACGTGTCGGGTTCCCCGATATTCTGTCTGACCATTGCCAAATACTCAAAATGCGGGGGATAATATCCCGCCCGCGCCCAGTCAAGCATCCAAAGACGACCATCTTCATCTACAATAATATTTCGAAGGTTGATATCTTGATGCGACAGCACAAGAGGTCCTGAATCGTCAAAACGCTCGGTCCTGAAAGGGTCATCTTGTGGAATAGGTTCAAAATCCAGCGTCATCTGATGACGATCGTTAAAGAAGGCTGAAAGTTCGCGATACGACGCAAACGGACCGCGGTCGGGTCTGATCATGCTAAAGACAGGAGAATGACACTCCTGTGGTTTCGCACTTAGTGGACCTGGTGCCGTCGTGGCGGACGCTGTCAAGCGACGGAGTTGACGAACATAACGTCGCAGCGTGAAAGCGATACAGATCTTTCGCCAAGCGGAAAGCGATGACCATACTTCATCGAGGGTTGAACCCGGGATCAAGTCCATGATGATCCAAACATTTGCACTGCTTTTGACAACGCGGCGGACGCGCGGGACAGGTATAGTCGTCTCTGCAAACAATAGATTGAGAGCATTTGCTTCTGTTGCATCACAGGCTGAGCGTGGGTCCTGGGAAGGCTTTGCGACGGTGTCGGCCGTCAATTTTAGAACTCTCTCATCGACGTGTAGTTTAGGAGCCTTCTTCCTGAGTTCAAGAATTTCCTCATCGCTCAGAGAGTCGACACTGGATGACTGGGTGATACACTTGAGCGCAACCTAAAGTGGTGAATACACTAGTGTACTCACGGAAATGCTCCTCTGAGGTCTCCTTTCCGGCAACATGGAGGTCAAGATGACGTCAAGGACATCTGCTATTGTTCCCAAAAAGGTGTAAAAGAACACTTTCGCATCCATCACGGAGGAATGTGGAAGAATTGTCATCGATTTGCTGGTATACGTAGCGGGTGGAAGTAGAAAATGAGTTAAATCTACTTATGTCATGCAAAATTCTTCGCAACAAGTAGGAAAATGCCAACTCTCTTACGTAAGCGTAAGTAAGAGAAAGGGTTCTTTTTTCCGTGATTGCCGGGAGGGTGGGAGGGAGATCAAAACCGTTCGAGATACCTTTACCCGTCAAAACTAGGCTGCTTGCGATTCGTCTGGCCCTCTAACGCGAGTGGACTGTATGGCTGGAGAGACTTGGTTCCTCATTGTGACAAGAAAACGTTTTGGTCATTACAAGAGGTGGAGGTGGGGTGGTGGAGCTGAATAATGCGCGCGCAATTCCTACTTTCCCTTGCTCTTGATCCACGGAACGTTTCCGTTGATCTGTCGTGGAAGCGCGAATGGGAGTGTTTGCGCTTTCTACTTCAGGAGGGTGGGAGCGGGAAAATTAAAACGCAAACAGAGCGAGTATGGGAGGGCGGTGGAAAAACAGGGATAGCAGGTGGTTGTTGTGGGGAAAATAAAATTGTTATGAATGCACAGCCACCTCAACCAAAGACCACACCCTGTTCCTCTCTCGTGCTCTCGTGATGAACAAGGCCAGCCCTCTTTGGTTTCGAGGCTTGTGTCAAATAAAACATATATATAGCGTAGTTCTACAATATGGCACTATCACTTTAAATACAAATGGTCTGGGCGAGACCCTTTGCGGGTTACTCCGAACCCTTGTGCTAGCGATTTGCAAGACGATGATGAACCTGACTGTGAGAGGGAAAAAGGTCAGCTGCGATTCCCCGCTTGAGAATTAGGAGTCCATGACGCATCGCACGATGACTTTGCGATCCCCCATGAAGAGATAGTGTGGCTCCTAATCCCCAGCATAAAGAAGAGCTGGGCTCACCAAGATGCCAACTTTATTTTCAGAACGCTAGAGTGAGCCTGAGAACAGACTCGTGAAGAGTGGGAATGGCTTGTAAATAAGGCGCCAGGATTTGTTCGTGCTTTGATAAGTACCCGTAGAAAGCATTGCTAGACCAGCGACCGATGGCTTTCATTGCCTCAAAGGGCACTCCCCGGAGCAAATATTCTAAGGTGGCTCCAATACGCAAACTGTGTCCTTGTAAGGGCTCCAGGTTGGCGGCTTTAGCTGCCTTGGACAAGACTTCCAAGAATTTTTTCTTAGTTAATGTTAGTTAATGGAATATGCTTTCCTTTCTTGCTTTTATAAGCAAATAAAGGGCCATCTCGCGGTGGCTCATTGACTCGAAAGTGGTTCTTGAGAGCGCTTTCTGGGTCAGACAGATCATTTTGCTTTGCCCAGGAAACTGTTTCCCCATGGACAGCTGTTTTGGTCCTGGGGAGGAAAAAGGCCGTTGATTGGAGACCTCCATGGTCTAAAGAACAAGATACATTGATTGGTTTCACATGGATCGAAGGGTCAAAGGAGGACAGTGTGGGGACTGTGAACTCGCCTAATCTCGCCACGGAATAGAAGCACGTGGTCATGCAAGCAAAGACTGCCACGTTCAGCAGGTCTGGGCTTGGTGCTGACACACCAAGTTGTTGGTGCATAGCCTTCAAGAAAGCCGGAGTGCATGGGCAACATTTCTTTTTCTTCAATGTCTGCATTCTTGAGTCGTCGACGTCCCACCTTATGTTGTGCAGTATATGCCATGCCCTTATTCTGGCAACGAAATTCTCAATTGCAGATTTGGAATATGCTCCTGCGGAAGCCACTATGAAGGCTTCTAAAACTTGGTGCGTGACTGGGGCTTGCATCCCTTCTGGAATTCCCCTGTAGTCACAGAACATGTGGAACAAAAGCAAACCAGTTCCGTACGTGACCTTTGTCGAGTCTGCCCACGCTGCGCTCATTACAGCGAAGACATTCTCTGCTTCTTCTGTGGTCTGCTTGAGTGGAACACCGTTCTTGGAGCTCTTTTCCTTGGGCTTCAAAGGTCTCCAAAGCTTCAGCCTGTCTCGAGCCGCCACATGCGGCTGCAGAGGAGATACTGCAGGGTTCAGCCCCTTAGGGTAAGGCATGGGTTTCCGATTGCTAGACATCAAGGGTGCGCTCGATTTTTTGCTCTCTGATCTGGTGAGCTTACCACTCCTCGAAGAACCTCCACCAATCATGGAATTGTTGTTTGCTGATTTCATCTGGAGAGCTGCGTGGTATGTTGTCCATTTCATCACCTCGCTGGGGGTCACCAATTCGAGTTTCTCTGGCTTCGCATTCTTCATAGCTGGCTGGCTCGTCGTAATCAAGCACAAATTTGGCAACTTGCTCTGGTATGGGAAACGAGGGAAGAAGGAGCTCTTTTGGGGGGTACTGTCCTCTAGAGGGGCCATCCGCAGGATTAAACTCGCTTGGTACGTAGCGAGTGCAGATTGCGATGTCGAACTGCTCACATGTTTCATGGACTTGTTTAAAGATTTCGTTGATTCTTTTGTTGCGGCTTCTACCTGCCCACCACCCTTTGACAACCCTGGTATTGTCCCTGAAGACTTTGATTTGCCTCCCCCTGCTTTTGGTACAAGCAAGGGTTGCCACCAAGAAGAAGAAACTGACAGCTTCTGCCCAGCCAATGTCTCGGCCTTGGCTCTTCCACCCCGGCTTAAGCTGCCATGCTCTCCATCTATTTCTGATGGTGATGCTGATACTGGTAGAGGAGCTTGCATCTGAGACTGCTCGCACGTCGAGGTAAGGCTCTGGCTCCAAAATTGTCTTCTCCATTGGTTCACATAATACTCGCTTCCACCAGAGCAAGTCCTCAGCTGTTCTCCTTGGCGGAGTTCGTGGCATGAACGGACGGTTATGGAACACTCCCATAAAGGCTTCCAGACTTGTGAGGTAAGCCCGGCCTCTTGGCTCCACATAACAGGCATGTAATAGCTTCCCATAAAGCTTTTAAGCTTCTTCCAACGTGTGAACTCTGGTCTTTTCCCAATCTGCCACGGCTTGCATGTATCTTCCCCTTTTTTCCTCTGGAATACCAACATGACGTTGCTTGAGGTCCCAACTGAAGCCGATATATGGTACAGTTTCTCCAAAAGGAATGTCTTTATCTCTTTCCCATGGGATGCCCAACTTCTCGGATAAGACATTGATGTCTCACATGGCATATGAGTATTGTTGGTCTTCTTCAGACCTCGAGGAACATCCGGATAGATCAAGGATAGGGTGAGCCATGTCCTCATCATATTCCTCCAGATTATCATCATAGTCTCTCTTGCCTTGGAACCAGATTCTTCCCTTTCATGCTTTTGCCCCCCGTTCTGATGAATCTCTTCTTGCCATATCCAGCAAGCAGCATTGTAGGGGTCGATAAACTCTCTGCGTACCTGGAAGAAAATGTGGTCATTGACCCATTTGGAGACCGGGCCCATGCCGTTTGCTCGGAGGATTTGCATTCCGGCGTCTCCCACCAAGCTGTAGCAGCTGCACCCAGACCCAAGCCCAAAGCAGTTCATAGTGTCAATTGCAAATGAGTCAGTTGCCCTGAGTTTGACGACCAGTCCTGGCCACTGAGATGGCTTAATTGGAATCGTGTGATAGGCTTCTTTAACATCACGAACCACAGCCTGAGAGCCAGGTGGAAGTCTTGCAATGAGCAAATAGGTACTGCTAAAGGTGCCCCAAGTGCATGGGAATGAAGAGGAATCAATTGCACTATTGATGGAGTGTTGGTCACTAGAGCTCAACGCCGCATGTGGGAAGGAGAGGTTCTGGATGAGCCGGAACTTTCCCGGCTTATTTGGCTTTGGTATGATTTGTAGCGGCGAGGTCTGAAACGGTTCAAGGATTTGCTCCACCTCTGTATGACTGTACAGCCCCAGATACCGGCCTTTGGTAAACTCAGCATTGATAATTTGGTCAAAGTGCTCGGACAGTTGGTAGATTGACTCTTTGTTGGAAGGAATAAAAGTCTGCATAATTTTGGGGATTCCGGCATCGAAACCGAACTCAAGATGATGAGCCAGGTCAGAGTTTTGATATCCCATGTTTGCTTTAGCGATCTCATGCTGCCACTCTGCGGGTCTATAAGGTGTCGCAAATCTAAACTAATTGTGCGAGATGGCATCTTTGAGCACTGTGATCCCATTTCCCACATCCTGAGCATTTGTGCTTTTGGTCGTGGGATTGAATGGCACAACCTCGCGGTTTTTGCCAGTCGGTACACAACTCCTTTCCGTCAGGATTGATGAGCCTGCTGCTCTTGTTTCGTTTGACCATTCCACAGATCTCGTGCAGCGCAATGCCAGATATTGTGTGTGTGGTGACCGAGGCATACCGTGCAGGCTGTGTTGGTCGTACCGGTAGAACCGGAGGTTGAGCCTGCACGCTGGTGAAAATACTCGCTGCTTTTGTTTCCCTTCTTTGACTTGCTACTGTGAGGAGTCTGGGAATCGTGGTCCCGACTAGGCAAAGGAGAGCGTTTTCTCTTCCCCTTTTGTGCTGACGCTAACATGGACACTTCAGACTTTAACACATTCAAATCGCTAATGATAGCGCTCCGCTTCGAGTTGTAGATTTGATCCTTCAAAGTTCTCAGAACTTTATCATCAATGAGACCAATATCAAAAATGCCGGCTTTGGGTGGGTTCTTGATCTGCCGGTGCCATTCTCTTCTTACCCTTGCTTGGTACAAAACAAGCACTTTTAAGCTGTTGAGTCCTTCGTTGCGCAGCTTGTGGTTGGTCAAACAGAAGAAAAAGGCATGCATAGCATCTATCATATTAGCAGGCCAGCTTTCCTGCATGATATGCTCAAGGAAGTTTGTCAGGTTCCGCTGAATCGGGGGCTTTCCGGGAAAGCGACGCCCTTACGATGCGGACTTGATCTATGGATACTCGGGTGTCTGGAACTCCGGGGCTAGGACTCCGGGGCTCAAGACGAGGACAGGGTAATCCCG
>QGOA01001548.1:0-23721 GCA_003313075.1 Termitomyces sp. MG16
ATATAATATAATATTCTACTACTATACTAAGTAAAAGCTATGTGGCCAATGCCATATAGTGGACTACGCTACACCTCCCTCAATCAAATCAAACTATAGTCTCAAAGCACCACAATAGTCAGGCCATTGGTAAGTCAGGAATGGGGGCAATTGGAGAGTTTCTGAGCTCCTGGAACAGATCAGCAGTCACATCGTTCATATCATAGTTGAGGAGTTCATCCTCAAGTGTGGGCTTGTGAGAGGTGCCTAATGGCCCTGACATAGGCAAGAAATTGTCATAGTCCCGTAGCAGAAACAGTATAATGATGGAGTTGAAGGTCAGCCCCAGAGTAGGTGGTTGGATATCAGAAAGATTCCTATCGTCAGATGGGTACTGGCATATCCAGATTTCTTGGGCATGAATGTCCTGCCCAATAAGGAGATACATCCCCTTAGTGAATGCATTGTCGAACGCACAATAACTCTCCTGCTGCTGAAGCATTAGGCGTTGGTGATTGCCAATAGTGGCCTTGCACCACCCATTATACTGAGCAAGGGACTGAGGTGTTCCGTAATGATCGAGGTGTTGCAGCCTCTTGTCATTGATGGCAGCCATCTTGTTGTAGAGCTGGCTATGGCCAGACTGGTCCACACGTTAGGCATTCCAGGACACCTATAGAAAAGGGCATATGAGCCCAGGTAGTCCAAAGCAAAAGGTTGCTTTAGATCAGGGAGAGTCAGACTGACCAAGGCCAGCCTTCCACTTTCCTTGTAGCAGTAAATTTATGAAGAAGCAATCATCCGCAAAACTTTCTCCCACTCCTCCAAACTCACAAAAAGTACTACAATGGTCTTGTACAGGACATTGTCGAGTAGTTGAGACATTACTCTGTCTCAGGCTGTAGGGTAGCAATTCATAATTACCCATTTAAATTTGTTGAGCAAGAGATAGCCCAACTGATGCTGACAAATTGGCGTAAACTGGTTGTTTATCAGTGAATAGAGCCTGCAGAGCTCTCGAGGGCTGCGGGGGAACCCATGAGGCACAACTTAGTACACCCTACTGTTGTGGGGCATATGCATGGCATTGCCCTCCTTATCAGCCTCGAAGGCCCTGGCTTCATGGGCTTCTTGCCCAACAAAGATAGTGTTGGTCACTGGTGACCAGTAGAATTGGAGAGACAACTCCGTGCCAAAGAATGAGTTCTGGTGCTCAATAGTGTGATCTTAATAGATCACAACACCAAGCACATCAAAGATGCGCCTGGTCTCATCTTTGAGGAGAGCGGCTCCTCATTTGGCGCTATCTTGCACCCAATGGTCTATCTTGGCCTGTCAATTACTGTTGTGCTGCTTGTGCGCCATGCATTGTGCTGCAGTCTCATGCAGCACAGAAGATTCTATATGAGCCTCTTCAGGCTCCTCATACTAGTCATTATTGGAGGGCAGGAAAGGCAGCCTCTCTGGCACAGAATTCTCCAACTGTGGGTCCATTGCCCACATACACTGAGGATATCAGGCTGGAGGGCCCTTTACCAATACTGCAAGTAAGACAGGGATATTAGCCCCTGGAGCCCCTTTCAGAGCATCCTCGGGGAAGTGCACATTGACATATGTGTGCCCTTTCAGATGCTTACCCTGACAATCCTTTCAGGGTTGCAAGGCTTGAGCCTCAGTGGGGCGTGTACTGATGCCCTGGGAACTCTGCTCCCTAGAGTACATAATAGATATCATGGATAATGGTTGCAAAGATGCAACCTCAGATGCACCACTAGCAAGGTGCTAAATAAGCCAGAAGGCAGCTGGAACATGGACATCTTCATAGGGGAGGATGTCCTGTTCTAGACTAGCCTCCTGACTAAGAACAGCAATGCTCAACTGAGTCGAGCAGGAGGGCGCATCCTCTACTCCTTGCCAATGCGCCCTAGAATCTCAACTTGGGGGTGTAGTCTGCCGCTTACAGGCAGCCAATAGAGCAAGGAGATCAGTTTTGTGCTGAGTGTGCATGTGATCCATATCATTTATTATTCGACTGATGAGGACGACAGCTTCTGCATCGTGGAGGAACGACAAATTTGCAAGTACTGTTAAAGACAGGCAAAGCACAGGGGACAGAAACTGTCACTAAAGCTGAAGTCCAAAGTCAGAAAGAGTGTATTGAGCAAGTAAAGTATTACTAACCTGAAGTCCAAAGTCAGAAAGAGTGAGGACTTCAGATGATCTATCTACAGTTTATATACTACTGGAAAACTATATACATGTGAATAAAGAATAATCACATGTGGATACATGTGATAGAATATAATCACATGGGAAATACATGTGATAGAATGAACTTGGGATAGAATGATGATCATAATGGAATGCATGCAACAGGCAATTTCAACAAGTTGCCCCCATCCTGACATCACTTTGGGGCTAAATAGCCCTCCGTACTGGGCTTGTTGGAATTGGCCCTCAGCATGATGTGACGCATAAGCGCCCTGTGCCATTTGACAAGGCAGAAAACTGCCCATGAGTGCATTTTGGAGCATAAAGTTGCCCTGCATAAGTTGTTGTGGCAGATAGCCACCGATTACTGGCTTGTCTCCACTCGGGCACATTTTGGGTCGGTGGAGGAGCCATCTGGCCCTCCCCTTCAGCCAATGATAAGACCAACAGAAAAAACTCAAATGGCTGCTGCTGCTGCTGCTCACTGGGGTCTACAGGCATGTTGTCTATAGTTGAGAAAAGAAAGAGAAAAAAGAAATTTTGAATTTTAAATATGTCTCAGCCACAGTTGCTGATCAACTCAGCCAAGCTGCGATTGGCACTGCTGATCAAATTAAGCACTGGAGTGCTTATCTAACTGATGTGGGCACTTAACGCCCTTCAACTCCAAATAGCAGTCAAGTGCCGCTAGCTTGGAGCAATGAGAGTATGGCTTCCATGTTGTGTCCCCGAGGGACCAGTGTATTCCGCTCAGTTCACTGGTGCCTAATTATGCACTTGACAAACCATTTGTCATTGTCTTGTGCCCCAAAGTCATAGGAGCCCGGTGTTGTCCTGTTAGGGAATAACATATTGTCAGACGCGCTATATAGTTGCAACAGCAATACATGGAACTTTGGAATAATTTGTCATTCCTGCAATGCCTGCAGCAGCTTCAGCATGTAGTTGGAAGTACTTGGCTCTGCATCTAGCACACAGTACAGGCCTACCCACTTCAGGCAGAGTTTACTTGCCCATCTCTTGGGCAGCCTCAGGTTATGCATCGACAGGTAGACCAATGCTTCTACTAATATAGGTAGGTCTGTTTACCTACAGTAATTGGTGTTTTTCACCTGAAAGACTTGCATCTCAATGATGGTATCATGCGCCGCTGCAATATTCTCCAGAGCCTGCCTGGCAAACTTGACTACTCCTCGGTGGGCCACCACATCTGCACAAATTTCGTGCAATATAGAGGGCATGTAGCCTCCAAGATACTTGCATTAATTGTGAACTCAGTGAGTGGACACCAGTCCACCCAGTCCCATTGATCAGGGTGAACAACTGCCCTCAGGATCTGGCTTATATTACGGTTGGCCTGCTCAGTCTGCCCATCTGTTTGAGGATGGAATGAAGTCGAGTTCAAAGGGTTCCATCCTTCTTTGGAATGCACAGTAATGGTGCAGCCTGAGCAGTGGTGTATGGTGACCACCACTAGGCATTCAAATAGCAATTAGTTTTATCACGTAGTTGCTCCTGGAGTGTGTGTGGACAGCACAGCAAGTGGTACTTGCACTGCTTGCTCTCATCTATGAGATTGATTTTATGGTTCACCTCCTGCTATGGCAGAAGCTCCTTCTTGGTCCCATTGACCATATCAGCAAATTCTTCTTGCCATTGCTGATGCAACTGAGGTATATCGTCCTCACAAAGGCTTGTTGCCTTTTGTTTTCCCTTCAGACACACTGAGGGAAGTACTTCCACCATATCTGATGGTGGCCAAAGCTGCTGTGCATATTGCTTGTGGATTGCAAGCACTCAATTAACACTGTCATCAGATATATGCAGCCTTAGCAAGGAATCCACTATTACTGCCTTATAAGCCACAAGGTTTTTTCCCTTGCATATGAGGGAGTATGCTATAGAAACTTTGTCTGATGCTGGCTGACAATACACTGGTGTCATGGTCATTTGTTGCTGGTGTGCATTTCATGCACATGTAGCTGCCACCAGCTTGTTCCACTCCTGCAGCATTTGAGAGTCGTATGCCCAGTCATACTTGGGAAGGGGAGCTGGTCGCTTCCATAAGGACCATGTGTCCTCACAATATGAGGCCTCCACCTCTCGATTGCTGTCCCTCAAGTCATCTAACTTGACTCGTGAGGATGTAGGTGGACATACATCCACTGAGTCCTCAAGCTTTTTTGCCTTTTGCTGTTATTTATCTGGAGGCTTTGCGCTGATAGGCTTCTACTTGGACTGAGCGCATCAAGGGGCACACTACAGGCCTATGGACATGGGCCATACTTGAGACCCTAGTGATCCTCTCGGACACAGGACACCACAGACCTTAGTGCTCAATTATAGACGTTGTTTATCAGTCTAAACCACCACTATTAAGTCTTCAGCATATACCACTTATTGACTTTGGAGGATTGGAAGACCCAGGACTCAGGGTGCTAGCACAATGGTGGGGACATGACTTTAACCAAACCCCAATCAGTTCTATAAAGCAGTTAGCATTAGGCGCTGCCATTGGACAAGGCACTTCAATCAGAAGTCTAAAGAATCAGCAGTGACAAAACAGGATATACTCTAGCCCAACATTTTATCCATCAAGAATTGATACCAGGTTTAGCGCCAACAGTAGAACTCACAGTGTCTGTCGAGAATTTTCTGACCATACTCTGCAAAGGCCTGGCCAATTGGAATTACACTAAAAAGTGAGCAGACTCATACAAAGTTTAAGTTAGTTTAGAGTTGCTGTGGCCAATGGGCTATAACGTTGTCAGTCGCTATTTTCCTATAGGTGCCAGTTGCCGTTGACAGGTCTGTTAAAGACAGGCAAAGCACAGGGGACAGAAACTGTCACTAAAGCTGAAGTCCAAAGTCAGAAAGAGTGTATTGAGCAAGTAAAGTATTACTAACCTGAAGTCCAAAGTCAGAAAGAGTGAGGACTTCAGATGATCTATCTACAGTTTATATACTACTGGAAAACTATATACATGTGAATAAAGAATAATCACATGTGGATACATGTGATAAAGTATAATCACATGTGGATACATGTGATAGAATATAATCACATGGGGAATACATGTGATAGAATGAACTTGGGATAGAATGATGATCATAATGGAATGCATGCAACAGGCAATTTCAACAAGGTCGCCATTACTTACAACCATGAGGAGAGGCGCTAATTGGTAGCGCTACAAATGGACTTATTTCAAAACAATAGTAGCACATAGTATAAAAGATAGCTACTCTGCATGTACAAAAAACAATAAATCATAACCTCTTGAGCACCCAGTTACACTTAGTGTTCAAATCATGCTAGCTTTATCTAACTTTGTCACTAAGTTGGGTGCTAGCCTTGTCTATCTCGTCTTCATTGTTTACGGTGCCACCTATGGGCACATTATGCTGTGCTACTTGTCTTTTCTTCTATATCATTGCTTAAACTACAACGCTTACCATCTGCTAGGTAGCACCTGAGGCACTATCATCTAGTGCATCATTCTATTACCTCTGCTCGAGCACACCAGGACCCTGTCAGGACTCCTCACAACTACGTTGATAGGCTTCTACTCGGACTGAGCACATCAAGGGACATTATAGGCCAACCGACACTTGACGTACTCAGGACTTTAGCGACCAGTTGGGAATATAGAGCAGCTCTAGCTCTGGCAACCTACTACAGAATTTAGACATTTATCCTAACCCCTAGCACCAAGCCTTCAGCACACTCCATTTACCTATCCCAAGGACAAAGGAGGCTCATAACGTATAGCGCTAACACGACGGCAGGAGAGGACTCTAACTAAACCCTGATCACTTCCAGAAGGAGCCAGCAGCAGGCACTGCCATTTGACGAGGCACTTCAATCAGAAGTCTAAAAAGATCAATGACAGCGGCACTGATATACTTAAATCTGACATCTGGACCTGTCAGGAACTGATACAATGTGTAGCGCTGACATTAGTGCTCACAGCGTCTGTCGAGGATTTTCTGATCATACCCCAGAACAGCCTGGCCAATCAGAGTTATAATAAAAGTGAGCAGACTCATGCAATTCTAAGCCAATATAGAGTTGCCGCTGGTCGTCGTGGGTCAGAACGCTGTTGGTCGCTGTCATCCATGTGCAAAAAGTCGCCGTTGACAGGTCGCTGTTAGAGGAAACCACGAGGAGAGGTGCTAGAAGGTAGCACCGCAGATGGACTTGTATTTTGGCAAACACGGTAGTGCATAGTATAAAATAGCTACTTTACATGTATATAACAACGAATCGTAACCCCTTGCACACAGACAGTTACACTCAGCGTTCAAATCGCGCTAGCTTCCTTTGACTTTGTCACTAAGTCAGGTGCTAGCCTCGTCTATCTTGTCTTCGTCATTTACGGTGCCACCTACGGGCACAATAGCTGCGCTACTCGTCTTTTCTTCAATATCTTTGTTTAAACTACAACGCTTACCGTCTGCCAAGTAGCCCCCGAAGCGCTATAACTTAGCGCATCGTTTTATCACCTCCACTCGAGCACACCGGGACCCTGTCAGGACTCCTCACAACTACACATGCCAGGTGCTGGAGACGGCGTTGTACTGCGTATATGTCCAGCGCACCCAACCCCAGTTGGCGTCATCATTTTGGAGCCCACCGTGAGGGGTGCTTCTGAGACAGAATTCTGCTGGAAACTCAAGCCCAGCGACAGCGCTGCCTCCTGTTGGAGAGCGCATTTGAACCAAGTACCACCGACTCACCACACTTACCAGGCACGCTACCGAGACAGACTTTGGATCAGGAGCTTGAGGCCGCCCCAGATAGCCTAGCTGAGAGCTTTTTCCCTTTTTCCTGACCATTTGAGTACTTAGCAGGCAAAAACCATATGCCGCTTACTCCTTTAGAAGAGTTATCTAGGTTATTATCGCCAGAACCTAGCGACTCGGAGCCAACTGAGCTGGTACCTATGACATTGACGCTAAGTAACACGAGCACCACCACCCTTCCTACCTCAACAAACACACCTATCGGTATGGATCAGCTGAACAATCAGTGCATGCCGCCCAGAAACCACTTCTTGTTGCCAAAATGGGACGAAACGAAGCCCCGTGAACTAACGCAGTATTTCAAAGAGTTGGAGTATTTGCTACACGATTGCCGGGTGACCGACAATACACAGATGAAGGAATACGCTGCCAGATATGTCTCATATGATACAGCCGAATCATGGACAGGGTTGAAGGAGTTCCAAGAACTTACTAGTGACGCAGCACCAAGGCCTTTTACCTATGATGAATGGAAAAAGGCTATCATTTATTTATATCCTGGCGCTGAAAAAGCTACACGTTATATGGTAATGGAAATCCAGAAGCTAGTACAGGACACCTTTGCAGCCGGGATCTATACTCTAGGAGCATTATCAACTTATTATCGTGATTTCCAGCAGATAGTGAGATGGCTGGTCCAAAATGGGAAGTTATATGGGAACGAGGAGCGCCGTTTGTTTCAACAAGGATTTTATGGACTAAGATTGCACGACGTCTGGAAATCATTATGCATGACCATCACCCCGAGGAACCCTACGACATAGAAAAGGTCTTTGAGGCAGGAAAGTGGGTATTAAAGGGCACGGATATGGGTATACCATTACAGCGACCTGGCATGGACCATGGAGGAATGGCACCCAAGCTAGAGTTGCCAGCGCCTAGCGTCGCCAATGACCGTAACAGGTACGTCAAGAAGGAGGATTTGGAAAATGCCATCAACAATGCAGTCGCTAATGTCATGAATAAACTGGAAACCTTGATCTCGACGAGTTTTTCGGTGCCTAGAAACAACATACAGACAGGACTTTGCCATTTTTGTGGTGAGGCAGGACATACCATGACCAGGGATAGGTGCACTATCCTTGAACAGTATCTGCGACAAGAGAAGGCGCACCGTGGAATGGACAGGAAACTAGTCTTACCTTCGGGCGCTAGCATTCCCCTTTATCCTGAACATAAGACGTTCCAGGGACGCATTGACGAGTGGCACCGTCGGAACCCTGGGAACTTAGCGACAGGCAACCTGAATAGCATGGCGACAACAGAAGCTGAGGCAACTCCTCAACAAGCACTAATTCACGAAGTACTCCAGCTAAACGCTATCAGTGACCGACCTACGCTGTCCCGCGAGAAGAGAATTGAGATGCTAGAGAAGGAACTGAAGTCGCTAAAGAATCAGGTCTTTGATGGGGTAGAAATCAAAAAGGGCAAGCAGCCTTTAAAGGATTATAGACCGTCGGGCGCAATGACAGGCCCCAGAATGGCTGGCACCTTGGTTACTTTGGGTACTTTGTTGTTAGCGCTAGAGGTTGAGGCTGGTGCTGGGGTGGAGCCACCACTACATCCTTACGCTGGTCTCGGGGGCAACTACGCCCCACCTCTTAATCGCAACTTTGGAGCACCAGATAAACCTACGGGGAAATATCGATCCACAGCACCCATATACAATCTGGAAAAGTCTAAGGTAGTTTTTGATTGCATCATGCAAAGTCAGGTTATGCTATCGGTAGGAGAGTTATGCAGTGTGGCGCCAGATGTCAGGAATCAGATGCGTACTGCGGTTACCCCTCAACGAAATGTAGCTAACAATGTAACGACGGTGGACGAATACGATGACGTGCTGCCTGGTTTTGCATACATAACCGAGGCAGTAGCACCGGAAATCAAGGAAGAGGCCGCACCACCCAAAGAAGCTACGTCCATTGACCTGGTTGAAACTTACCTCAAATCGCTAAGATCTAGCAACGATCCCACCATCTTAACTGTAGCCCAAGACTCCCATGCGATTCGCTCAATTATGCTGATAGTTGATGGAAAAAGCAAAATAGAGTCTATTGTGGACAGCGGATCACAGATTATTTCAATGGCTGCTGATGTCGCTAACAAGCTGGGCATTATTTACGACCTCACGATCATTCTTAATATGCAGAGCGCTAACGGCACGATTGATCGATCCTTGAGGATGGCCCGGAACGTGCCATGTGCTATTGGCAATCTTACATTCTATCTGCAAATTCACATACTTAGATCGCCAGCATACAATTTACTATTGGGGAGGCCCTTCGATGTGCTAGCTTGATTAGTAGTCAAGACAACATCCGAAGACGAAACGACGCTAACTATTAGCGACCCTAATTCTTGTTAAAGACAGGCAAAGCACAGGGGACAGAAACTGTCACTAAAGCTGAAGTCCAAAGTCAGAAAGAGTGTATTGAGCAAGTAAAGTATTACTAATCTGAAGTCCAAAGTCAGAAAGAGTGAGGACTTCAGATGATCTATCTACAGTTTATATACTACTGGAAAACTATATACATGTGAATAAAGAATAATCACATGTGGATACATGTGATAGAATATAATCACATGGAGGATACATGTGATAGAATGAACTTGGGATAGAATGATGATTATAATGGAATGCATGCAACAGGCAATTTCAACAAGGCATGCTGCGCATGTTCATATACCATTTTTCACATCGAGCGCACACGCTAAATTGCTTAACTCGTTCAGGGGTCCCCTTCAAATTTGGACCCGACCAAATTAACACCCAAAAGGATTTAGTGAAGACGCTGCAGGAAGCAAAGCTATTGGTACCCATTGACTATACTACATCCGATCCCGTTATACTTGCTGTTGACACCTCTTACATTGCGGTTGGCTTCTTTTTATGTCAATGTGATGGTGCGAATTGAAAAATCAAGCGCTACAATCGCTTCAGATTGATTACTCTAAACGACAGAGAATCATGCTATAGTCAGCCCAAACTGGAATTGTATGGATTGTTTTGAGCGTTCCAGGCGCTACGCATGTATCTTATTGGGGTTTGAAACCTGATTGTCGAAGTTGACACACACTACATCAAAGAAATGCTCCAGAATCCAGACATTCAATCTTTGGCTAGCATGAATCGCTGGGTAGTAGCAATACTGATGTTCCACTTCGAGCTCATGCACGTCAAGAGTGCGTTTCATGGACCTGATGGACTATCTAGATGACCTAGGCAGCCAGAGGACGAAGCGCTAGACAAAAGCGATAATGACGTATTTGACGACTGGATTGACAGGTTGCACGGTTTTATACATATTATTCAATTGCCTATTTCGGCCCTTCACAAAGACCAATCTATCTCGACCTGGCTACACCCTATCACCCTGTATCAACCTAAACCGTATCAGGCTCCATCGACTTTTTACACGGCCAGTATCTATAATGTCGCTAAGCCATCTAATGATCTAAAGATAGTCGAGGAACCCAGACCTTTACGGGAAGATAGTCGCAACCTCCCATATTCGGCGGTACCTCGTAGCGCCAAGGCTAAGTCAGAAGACCAACGAGTTGATCAGGTTAGGAAGTGGCTACAGGATTTGCGCTGACCATCAGACCTTACAGATACGGAATATGCCACCTTCATTCAATACACAACGACTTTCTTTATGGTTGAGAATTGGCTTTGGCAACAAAATAGGGCTGGTGCTTACAAATTGGTAATCAAACCAGATGGCCGCATTAGGATTCTGCGCGCTATGCACGACGACTTGGGACATCGAGGACTCTACGCGACACGGGCAAATTTATTGGAACGTTTTTGGTGGCCTCAAGTTAGCGCCGATATCGCATGGTATATTCGCACTTGTCATCTCTGCCAAATCCAGCAGACGCGCCAAGTTTTTATTCCCCCAACCATAGCGACTCCAGCACCCTTGTTTGGAAAGATATATATCGACACTATGCACATGCCCAAGTCGGGGCGCTACAAGTATATTATCCAAGGAAGGTGTTCTTTGGTACATTGGCTGGAGTTCTGTATGCTCCAGCAGGAAAATACTGACGCTATAGCTAAGTGGCTCTTCAAAGATGTTATTTGCAGGTGGGAAGCCCTTCACGAGATTGTTACAGACAATGGAGCGCCAATAGTGAAGGCGCTTACCTACCTCGCTAAGAAATACAACATACAGCATATTTGAGTCTCAGAATACAATAAACATGCTAACAGTATAGTGGAAAGGCCACATTTTGATGTATGACAGGTGCTATTTAAGGTGGTAGACGGCGATGAAAGTCGCTGGAGTGAAGCGACTTATTCGGTCTTTTGGTCTGAACGAGTTACCGTACGGAAGAAGATGGGCTGTTCTCCTTACTACGCGGCAACTGGCACCCATCCCCTGCTCCCAGCAGACGTTGTGGAGGCGATGTACTTACAACCCCCACCTAACTCAATCCTGTCCTCTACTGATCTGATTGCTAGGCATGCCATTGACTTACAACGACGCATGGAGGATCTAGAGCACCTACACAAGGTGGTATTTCAAGCTAGATGACAGGCTACATTGCGATTTGAGAGCGAGCATAGCGCTACTATCCGAGACTACAACTTTACAGCTGGTGCCTTAGTGCTAATGCGCAACTCAAAAATTGAAGTTACCCATAACAAAAAGATGCGACCTCAATACCTAGGGCCCCTCATAGTAGTTTCCCACAATAGGGGAGGAGCCTATGTACTCTGCGAGTTGGACGGCTCAGTTTTCCATCGACTGGTAGCGGTGTTTCGACTCATTCCCTACTTAGCATGTAAACATATTCTACTACCTTTGCCAGCGCTAGACATTGACACGGCCAAACTGTGAGAGCTTGAAGAGACTGAGTTGGTGGACAATGACGAGATCACTCCTGATGATGAAGAGGAACAGTAAAAGACCACGAGAAACGAGGCGCCAGCGGTTAGTGCCTCCTGCTACGGACTTAAAGCATGCAACAGCAACCATGAAAGGGTGAATAAATAGACGATACTAATACAGGCGGCACTACCAAACTATCTTTGACTACAAAATCTAAGACAACAATGAAGACCGCCGACGAGGGCCCTTGACTTGTTCCTTGTGTCGCCTATAGGTGGGAGGAGCACCGGAAGGGGGACGCATCACAGCGTTAGGCGGTGCGGGAGGAGCGACTGGAGGGGGAGGCACTGGAGTGCAAGGAGGCATGGGAAGAGCGACTGTAGGTGGAGCACGGGAAGAGCCCGAGAAAGCAGCAGAACGAGCAGGGGATGATGAGTACCACCCAGTCTCATCCAGGCGACACTCTAAAGCTGTAAAAGGAATGACCACGTGGGCGAGCATGGCTCTACTAGCACTAAGGTTAACAAAAACCGGAAGGAGGAGCCATGAAAGGCTCTAGAAAAGGGCAAGGAGTTAGCTAACCAAGGTCAGGAGAAAAGGGGTATAGGCACTAACCAAACTCCCGGTCTCGTGGAGAAGGCTATGAAGACTCAAAGCAGTACCGATAACGGGCTCCTACGAAACGCATAAGTATTACCTAAAGCACGCGCTAATGAAGGGTTTACGGTGACTAGAGCAGGATCTGTATCTATCTCCCATTCGTTGGAGACCACTAGCAGAATCTGGTACCGGCGCACAAGGGTCATGATGTTACTGTTCTCATGTGGAAAGCTGCCAGCAGGCATTAGCATGAGAAAGTGCTCGAGGCAATTTAGGATGACAGGGCAGTGAACGAGTACGGGGTCATCAAGAAGGAGGGAAGGTTCTGGCATGATATGATACTAACCGGGTTAACAGCGCCAGAACCCATGAAATACCTCAAGCTGCTTGCAGGGTCGCAGATACTTGGGAACTCTTACATGTGCAAAACAATCACAGGGGGAGAACAACAGCGATGCATTTCATATAACTACGACAAAAGAAATCAACTAGTCAAAATCTGTCAGCCCGGTGGTGCCATGGAAAAGAAGGAGACGGACGAGCAAGGAGAGGCCTGGGAGGCCTCCAGCCTTTAGTAGGACCGCGAAAAAGCTGGCCACCAGTAGACGAGTGGGGCGCCTAGCGAGGCAACGCATTAGAAGGAAGAAGACGGGGTAGTAAGGCGACGAACCAGATAGTGACTCTCCTCCAGCAGCAACTCAAGATGCTCTTTTATTTCCTTGGTTGCAATTTGCTTTATTTGGCGACTATCAGAAGAGAAGAAGAGCAAAAAAGGCAAGAGCGCACCTGAAAAATCCGACTCCAGTTCTTCTCCATACCAAAACGAGTCAGTGGCAGGTCGTCATTCCAAATCTCACAAGCCACACGAAGTAGCTGGCAGCGACGACCTAACTTAGCGACTCCGTTGGTCAGTCCGGGCATGCCAACGGCTGGGTAATGGTGGAAAAAGGAGGTCGCACATTCCAAGAAGGTGGGGGGATTAATCACAAGATGAGCACGATCACAGCGGGAGACCACACAATGCCAGTTGGGCTTTCCATCGTGAAGACTGATGAGACCCCGTCATGGCATGGGCAATTTATAGGGCTCGGGCAGTGTTTCAGCTAGCGACAGCATGGGAGAGCACTTTTCAAGGGGCTTGGACCCTGACGCAGACATGAACCAATAAGATGCGCCTATCTCATTTTTAGGTCGCACAAAGAGGAAGTTAACCTTCGAGATCTAGCGCTTATAGCCACCATCACCAAATAATCATAAGCAATCAGTGGCACTCTATTTCTTATACATTAAAACTTCTTGCATGAATCGACTTATTTTTCTACAGACGATACCTATTTCTTCCTAGGCTGGCGCGATATTGGCTATTGGGTCGCACTGGTAATAGGGGTTTTCTATGCCATGATGATTTACTGAGCGTTTTCTCTTTTTCTTACTTTATATTTTGATTACTTACAAACTAACAATTTCGGAACAAGGGGGGGGAGCGTTTATTTTAGTGTGGCTATCACAAGACTACGTATCAAAAATTACAAAGTTTGCAAAGGTTCGAAGTGCTACAGGCCGGCAACTACGCATCAGACTCGGAAGGAGCAGGATCATCCAAAGGAAGCAAGTCCCTGTCCTGAATGGCGTTACTCGCTTGTCACTTGAGCACATCAGTGATGTCGTCATGGAGCTCAAGCAGGAGGAGCTCATGGCGCGCTAAGGTGGAGACACGAGGATGTAGGAGAGTGAGTTCGCTACCGATGATGTCGGTCGCGTCCTTGACCTGATGAAGTTGTTGATGAAGATCGGTGGCAGGATGAAGAGGAGTGACGGGATAAGAGAACTCATCCCCAAGCCAAGGGTAAGTGTCGCCGGAAACGCGCATGGCGGGGGGAGGAGCCCAGAAGGGATCAAACTTAGCGGAGGTCAGAGAAAAGGCGAACTGACTAAAAAATGCAGACTTACTCAAACGGTTATGGGAGCACGGGGGGTCCATTCATGGCACTCATCGCCTGAAGACATGGCCCTAGCAGAGGAAAGGTGGATGCCATAAGAAGGCAAGTACCTCTAGCGGCGACGGCGCTCGCCCTGAGCCACTAAGGTCCCTTCGGACTTAGGCACGGTGGAGGACTCGCGAGTACTGGGGAAGAAAGAGAGGCTACGAGGAGGGGTAAGAAATGGGGTAATAGGAAGGGTGATGGGGGAGGTGCTAGCCATGACAGGCTCAGGAGCAGGGGTAGCTCCAGCAACAGACATCACGACATCTTCAGTGGGAGGGATATTCACGACGACAGGAAGCGAAGGAGTAGGAGACCTGGTGACAAAGAAGTTAGCGCAACCTGACAAGAAAAACTCGAAGACTACACACCGATTACCACTGGGGCCACTCTGATAAGGGTTAGCGGTGATAGGGGGAGTAAGGCGAAGCAGAAGAGCGCGTACCGCCAACAGCGCATCGGTGTCGACTACAGGCCCAGCCTCATCGTCATCCTCACCCTCAGCATCCCTCTCAGTATCCTCGCCTTCATCAGTAGACGACTCGGTAGAAGACAAGACCATGGGAGTAGCAGGCGCTAGCTCCTGGCGCTTACCGGGACTCTTGCCAGAAGAGGCGACAATGGGCTTACGCTTCGAAGAGACGGGACAATGGAGAGAGCGGACAAAGGGGGCCGCCACGGTAGTACCATTTTGGGTGATGGGAAGCGCTAAGCTTGCAGCGCTAATCACAGTGGGCTGATGAGTAGCGGCCAGATCATGTTGCTGCAGCATGAAGACCCAGGCATTACGAATTAAGACTGCGTGTTCGTAATTGCGTTGCATGATAGCGTCCCTACCACGTTTACGAGTATGAATCCCATTGAAGGCACAACCCCGTTTCAGCGCATCGCAGCGGTAGCAGGGGAGAGAGGCGGTAGGAAACCAGCAACCCTCAGGATTGTTCTCAGACCAGCATTTATTGCACTGAGAAAGAAGTTAGCAACGTCATCAACTTTTCAGGGATAAACAAGCACTTACTGCGCCAATCTTTGCCTTAAAGGCATGGCGCTCCACGGGTGCCACTGTAACCTTCTTTATAGCACCAAGTACTTGGACACCAGCCAGGAGGCCGGTATCAATGACGGTAGTATCGCGACGAAGATGCAGCAAATCACAGAGCTCCGCGTCGGTAAACATAGTTTGGTTGGGCGCCTAAGAAAGGCTTGATCAGGCGCTAGAGACAAGTGATCTTAAAAGGAAAACACTTATGACATATAAAGGGGCAACACGAGCAGGGAGATTGATCTGAGAAGCAAAGTTAGTAGAAGAACTAGAGGCAGGAAAACAAGGACACACAGTACGTTTAAGAGGGCTAGCGAGAGCAGGGGGCACGCGATTAATAACAACGGCAAAGTTACGGGGGGGAAGGTGAGAAATAGTATGGGTAGGTCCAGGCCGGGGCTCACTGGCGGTAACAGCAATCTGTTTGATGGCCGAATGAGGAGGCGCAGTACGAGCAGGAGAAGCATCACCATGAAAAGGACTACCAAGAACAGAAGGAGGCAGAACAGAAACAGGAGCAGCAGGAGCGGCCAGAGCAGAAGGAACGGTAGGGGCTGACAGGGCACTAGGAAGACTGGCAATGGTGGGCGACATAGCAACTGACTACTCAGGGTTAACATGGAAAATGTGAGGAAGAAGAGGAGGAAACTCACTTCGCCAACCTCAGTACTAGCCAGCAGGGCGTCAATCTCGTCAGACAGAGAAGGAGCCTAGTATGGGCGCTGAACCTTAGCGCCACGAATCCAAAATCAAACCTAAAAACTTACGAACAAGTCCACGAATGGTAGTAACCAATCGGCACCCTCATATTCACAGTACCAAGCCATGCACCATTCATGAACCTTGATGCCCCGTGCCCAGGAACTTTCAGAGCCGCGGACCACGAGCCAGCGCCAATAGAGTTGCATAATGCCAGGGATGGTTTGTGGCGCATCGGCAGGACCGACAGACTTAGCACGATCAAATAAATAGGAGGCCTTAGCCAGGAAATTGCAGAGAGCAGAGGCATCGAAAGGAGTGGACATGCTGGAAAGATGGGAAGAAAAACACAAGAAGGTGAAGTGCTGAAAGCAACTTTTATAAGGCGCTGGTGGCATTATACGGGCCGTAGCGCAGTCAAATTAACGACGGCGTTTGACTGAGGACAGTCAATTTTTCAGTTGGGGGGAGATGATAGGCTTCTACTTGGACTGAGCACATCAAGGGACATTATAGGCCAACTGACACTTGACGTACTCAGGACTTTAGCGACCAGTTGGGAATATAGAGCAGCTCTAGCTCTGGCAACCTACTACAGAATTTAGACATTTATCCTAACCCCTAGCTACCAAGCCTTCAGCACACTCCATTTACCTATCCCAAGGACAAAGGAGGCTCATAACGTATAGCGCTAACACGACGGCGGGAGAGGACTCTAACTAAACCCTGATCACTTCCAGAAGGAGCCAGCAGCAGGCACTGCCATTTGACGAGACACTTCAATCAGAAGTCTAAAAGGATCAATGACAGCGGCACTGATATACTTAAATCTGACATCTGGACCTGTCAGGAACTGATACAATGTGTAGCGCTGACATTAGCGCTCACGGCGTCTGTTGAGGATTTTCTGACCATACTCCGGAACAGCCTGGCCAATCAGAGTTATAATAAAAGTGAGCAGACTCATGCAATTCTAAGCCAATATAGAGTTGCCGCTGGTCGCCATGGGTCAGAACGCCGTTGGTCGCTGTCATCCATGTGCAAAAGGTCACCGTTAGAGGAAACCACGAGGAGAGGTGCTAGGAGGTAGCACCGCAGATGGACTTGTATTTTGGCAAACACGGTAGTGCATAATATATAAAATAGCTACTTTACATGTATATAACAACGAATCGTAACCCCTTGCACACAGACAGTTACACTCAGCGTTCAAATCGCGCTAGCTTCCTTTGACTTTGTCACTAAGTCGGGCGCTAGCCTCGTCTATCTTGTCTTCATCATTTATGGTGCTACCTATGGGCACAATACGCTGCGCTACTCGTCTTTTCTTTAATATCTTTGTTTAAACTATGACGCTTACCATCTGCCAGGTAGCTTCCAAAGCGCTATAACTTAGCGCATTGTTTTATCACCTCCACTCGAGCACACCGGGACCCTGTCAGGACTCCTCACAACTACGCATGCCAGGCGCTGGAGACGGCAGGAGTCCATGCTTTGTGGCCATTCACATCCACATTTAAGACCAGACACTCCTTGTCTGCCTGCTTCAATGTAGGGCACTGCAAGTCATCTTCTTCATCTGCACAATATTATTCTTGTCATGATCATTTGAAGATGGCCAATCCATCATTGCCGCTAGGCACTCTGAATCGCTTTTGCAACTGTAGTACTTGTTGTCATAGGCATTGTTGTACATGTCTACCATGACGTATTTTTTCCCCTCCACAACCACACTGTCAGGCTTGGTGCCCAATGCCTCCTCTGGAGGCTTTTGGTCGTTTGTGGGGTGCTCAGCCTCAGACTTGGCAGAGATATCTTTGTCACTCCCACTCATGGCTGCAGTATGTGTGGCACAAAAGTGGGCATGGAGTGTATACTTGCTAAGCGCAATGGGATGCTTGAGTCAAGATAATACACCTGCTGTGCATAGTAGTGTGTATAAATAATCAATCCATTTCGGTGTCCAGACGTCTGCTGAGTGCAAGGATATGGAGAACCATTGGATGTTTTCAAATGTATTGCTGAAAAGAGTCTGTTGCCCATCTGCATATAGCTTGGATTAGGTGAGGTGCTACTCCTGACTCTGCGAGGAAAGTCGCTCCACCTGCTCGTAGAGACTGGCCTGCTATTGCATTGTTGAAGAAAGTATGGAGACAGTTTATGAAGAACGCTCATGGAGGCAGTTGTCTGTTATTCATCAACCAAAGTTCTCTGCGGAGAGGAAAAAGTTGATGCCTTTTCGTCCAATACTTGATAAAGCAGGTATGTGGGTCACAGTAATGGCTTTGTTTACGTATAAGTACTCAATTGCCTTCAAAAAAAGTGTTAGCTTTGTGAGTAGGTAGGAAGAAAGAAAAACTGTTCATGCAAATTGAGACAAAAGAGGCTACCATGGTCTTTCTGTAGTCTTGTAGGCTGGGGTCATTGGAAGTAGCCATCCCTCCAAGACAAAGTAGTACAAAGAAGCCTGTCGTGAGCATAGCTAGAAAGAGCACATTGTCATAACATAGTTCAGCGGGATAACTGTCCATAACATGTAGAATATCATTCTGCATTAGCACATTTTTTTACTTGGTGGGGGATAAGAATTTTTTTTTGGAGTCAGAAAAGATTTTCTTTACTAGAGCAGAGTTTTGTACAGAGCGAACGTCAGGAAAATAAATCTCAAGTTGGTTGCAAATACTGGATAAATAGAAGAAGATGGATTTTGGATCGATGTAGTGTGACATATAGACGATGTATAGAGAAAGTGTATCCGCTGTGAGTGCAGTGGCAAGGTTGTGCATTTTAACAAAATTTAAGTAGAAATTTAAGGCAGAGCCGTAACATTTGAACGTCACGTCATTTATGGAATAACCCAGTGCAATGAAGCATTTGTGCAACAATTGCTTTTAAGACCAAGCAACATGGTGTGGTTGTCTTGGTCTAACAGTCGGTATGATCATTTTTAGGTATCCCCCAGCAGCTCATGAGAGAATAAAAAATCATTTATTTCAAGGGTAGGGTAAAGGTCACAGGCTTCATCGAACCTCCGTTGAGAGAGGAGATTAGCACAGATATTTTAGGCACTAGAGATGTGGAGCACTTTGAGTTTATAGTTGCCTTCAATTATTGCGTCGATGGTAGCTTTGAGAAGATTGTTGTAGAGGGGCTGAGCATGTAGAGAGTTAAAAATGTCAATTGTGTTTGAGTTGTCTGAGTAGATGAGTATATGTTTTGATGTTGTGGTGTTCCGAGTTATGTGCAGTAAAGCACTGGTTACAGTCAACGTCTTCAAGAAGAAGTCTTCATAAGATCAGATGAGTATCACTACGAATTGCACAAAAGAAACTCTTTTTAGTTGCTGGGTACCAGAATGTCATGCTAGAGGGACAGGCATCACATTCAATGATTATGTCTGCCTGTTCAGGGCTCCAGGCCTGTGAGTCCAAAATATAGATTCTGTTGGCTTTTTTAATGTATTGCGCTTCCCAAATAAGGTCAGCTCTTATCTCTTTATTGCATTAAACTCAAGCATCAGGATTATCAGAGATGGTCGCAAGCTTTGCATAGATATTGGACAAGCATGGCGCAAGTAAGGGGAAGACATTTAAACTCCAGTTCACCCAGTCAGCAAGCCTTTGCCATGCTCGCTTCGTATGATGTGTCGACCTCTTCCTATGGTATGCTGCAAACTAATACATTTCTCATATCAAGTCATTTTTGGCGTTGTGTAGCAATATCATTGTCATTGCATTTGGATCTACAAGGATCCCAATAATTGTAAGGAGCGCTCCAGACACCTGCTTCTTTTCTTTGTGCGGAATCCCCAAATCATCTCACAGGGTTAGTAGGTTTGTCTGTCCTCATGATAATCATCGATTGTAAGGTTGGTAAAACTTAAAGTCATTAGCCACATTTACACTATAAGTATCATCATTGAAACATAGAGAATTATTGACCTCGTACGAGTCCTCTGCGGACCAAGTCACAAGGTTATTCAATGCACCTCAGCAGTTAAGAGAAGCACGACCTCCAAAACAATTACATCGATCAACGTATTGATGCTTATCTACTATCTTGAATGCATAGGAATAAGTCGATAAGCATTTGTTCACAGAATTCCAATAAAAGTTGTCTAAAGTGTCACATGTTATCCATGGGGAAGCCACAAATGTTATGGTAAGCAATCATGGAATTAAAAGAGTAAGGGCCAGCAGATTGGTTAGTGACAAGACATAAATTATTAGATTTTAGTTTTAGAAACAACATGTATAGGTGAGCTGTACATCCTATTGAAGAGGTGGGTGCCAAAGTCAGGAGAGAATCATCCAGTAGCTATCTCTACATCTTGTTGGGAACGTATAAAATCTGCTTTATGCCCATTTTTGGATGATTCCAAGGACATGTCACATGTGAGTGGATACGTGTAAGGTTTGGTGTTGGCGTAGAGCCAAAAACCTTCTTTGAGACTTTTAATAACTGAAATGACAAAGGGTTGATTTGGATAGTAGTGCAAAAGCCTCTCGAGAACACTAATTTTGATGGGTGTGACAATTTTAAAAAGTTCAGGATAATCTTGAAGGGTTTTAGTAACTCGGACATTGTTCAGTTCAAGTTAAGATAGGAACAGCATTGGTTTTGCAGTAATTGACCACTGAATGAGTGTTGTTGGAAGCTTGGCAACAGAGTCATAATAGTTGTAGCAAAGGTACTTGGGAACATTTCTCTTCAAGATCTCAGTTCGTGACCTTTTGAGAGCAGTTCAGTTTAGTGTGATTTCCTCCACATTGCCGGCAGGCATGTCACCAGAAACACGAGTTGCTATCAAAGGGGCATCTGGCCAGTGTGTTTCAATGTCTGCAAATTGCTCAACCAGCATCTTTGGAGCTGGATCCTGATTGACTGGCAGAAACTTTGTATCCATCCTTTTGATTTGACACTCTGCAATAGTTGATCCTGCTAGCGTTGAGGATGGCATTACGCAAGTCGTTGAAAGCTCCTCTGTCGGTGAGTAGCATCTTTGTTCCTGCCCTAACTCTGGCTTGGATAGCTTTTTCATATTTGATGATACAGGAATAAAGGGTTGTGAGTTTTGCAGAAAAAAGTCTGACGATATATTTGTAGTGCGCTGTCCATTCTGTCCTACGGCATAGCCAGGCAAAGCTGAGGGCCTCTCTATACAGGTTGGCCACAACTGTCCATTGTCCGTAGTCTTCAACTTTCTGAATAGGCTCACTGTGTTCGAAAAAGATCTTCTTATCTTCAATTCGACCTCTGTTTTCTTTGGGTGCTCCGATGTGATGTATAGCACTGTAAATTGCATCAAAGTCAGCAAGTTCACCCTTGATAAGTTTGTCCTATTCTGATCCAGGAAAATTACACGGAGCTGTTTTAGATAACGAGATATGTTTTTTAATGATGGAGGGGTCTTTGGAGTAAAGCTGCAAGAGTTTCTGATTCTCAAGACATTTGGGATCCTCAATTTCTCGAGCAAGCTTTTTTTCTGCGTATCAAGGCAAGTCTCTTTTCTTGATTTTTTGTTTCTTTGTCTTCGGCTTATCCTCATCAGACTAAGTCCTCTGTGATGTGTCCGAGGCAGAGGAACTTTTGCACGATGAACTTTGTAGTTTTCGGAGTGATTGCTCTCTGTGTGTTTGATGGTGAGAGAGTGCCTTGACTTGAACTCTGTTATTGCGATCTCCGGTATGGCTTCTTGGCTCATCTTCATGTCAAAGTAACTCAGCAAGCTGTTCACTGGTGGATTACTGTCTTTTAATCCTCTCTCTGTACTCAGCATGTTTCTCTCATTCTCTTTCCTTTTCTTCAACAGCATTGAGTAAGATAAGGTAACTTGAGATTGCATCGCATCGATGCTCTTCATCAAATCCAGATTTGTTAATGATTTCAAAGATTTGTGTGATGGATGCAATTTTTGTTTTTCGTTCACATCTAAAGTCATCAACGACGAATTCAAGTTGCTGAAGGAGTAGCTGTTCTCGATGGGTGGCTGAGATGTCTGGCAATGGAGTGTCCCTATCTGTTCAGCCAACTTTGGCCTCACTTCTAGACGATTCAGAAGGCTGTTCCCTTTCTTTCCCATGTGGACTCATAAGTTTGAGAGACGGAGAATTGATTTATGCAGCAATAAGTTATAATGCAAAATTGTAATCAACTTTACTATCTAGAGTTCATTCTGTAAGATAGTTCTTCGTATGCATTAGTACCAAAGAAATGGCCCATCTAGAGAGCAATCACTGAAATAGTTGTCTCACTAGGTCTGAGTCTCAGATTGCTCTTTGAATGAGGAATTATGTGAAATTTTGCACTACTCATCGTCCTCATTAGTCTCGTGAAATCGGAGATTTAACCCGATAAATATTATTTCTAGTCTTTGAGATGCTCTGGTTTTTTAGCTATCATTCAAATAAGTGTGGCCACTTCAACACCACATACAGACCACTTATTTAAGCCAGAATTTGCTAAAGTTTGACCTTTATTTGAACAATTGTTTGTTTAGGCAATTTTCAAGTTTTTGAGGTTTTGTTATTCTGTACAGTTGTTTTTTATGCTTTAGAGGCCTCAAAAGTGTTAATCCTAGCATAGAGAATTCTTAGACTTGTTCTCTTTGAACCTCTCTGTGCCAAGTGAGTAGTTATTATGATATTGTTAATATATACTCTAATTTACTTTGAATATCCCTCTGCTAGCTGTGTGACTGAGCCATAGCCTCCAGAAATTGCTCTTACAAGAACAAAAAAAAGAAAAACAGAAAAAGTATAAGAAAAAATTGAAAAGAGAGAAAAAGAAAGAGCAAAAAATTCCTAATGCTCTGACGGCAATGAAACAGGCAAATAATAAGGCATTTGAAAGAATGAAGAATCAACTAAAAAAAAAAAAAAACTAGAAAAAAAAGGTGGAATTGGCTGAGGTTCTGAAGTAGAGCATGTTGAATAATGTAAAAAAAATTTAGAAGAGAAATATACAGGAGTAGATTTGTGCAAAGGTTTAAGTAAAAAAATTTAAGAACCATGAGATGAGAAAGTATGTATATGTAGTGTATTGAGAATAAACAAACCAGCTAAAAAGAAAGATATATGCAAACAATACAACAGAATATAAAAAGAGTGAGTGCAATAAGGATTAGAAATGAAAGCATCAGAGAAATTCAAAGGAAAAGAATGCAAATAAAGAGTAAATCCTGAAAGAAATTCAAAGATTAGGTTGAAGAATGAAGAGCCTGAATTGAGGTGTGAGAGATGCAGATTTGTAACTGATCAGACATTTAGGTCCTGGGAGTCAGGAACAGGATAAAAAAATGAAGTGATGATTGTGCAAGACATGACAAAAATAGGATAAGAAGCACAAAAATGTGAAGAAGAAAAAAGTAGTAACTCCTGATAACTTAGATAGTGCTAGCAACTCCAGAAGAGATGCTTATAACCTGCTAAACTAATACTGAAAGCCTATATAACAGAGAAATGACTATATATATAGAATCAACATTGATATAGTAAAGCAATAAAAAGAGATGAGCACTTACTACCTCAGTGACTGTCTGAATATAAGAAGTGACTGACATAGT
>QGOA01001550.1:0-29017 GCA_003313075.1 Termitomyces sp. MG16
CCTCCCACAGGCACCCCTCCCGGACCCCCAGCAGGCACCTCCTCCGGGACCTCTTCCGGCTCCGCTACCCAAGTCCTCTCCTCCACCCCCATCCTCCAGGTCACTCCCTCCAATGGCCACCCCTGCTCCCGCGATGTACCATACGCCCTCCACAGCGCCAAGATGGAACACCGCTCATGATTGAGGCAACACGCCTCGCACACTGAGGTGTCCCGTTGAGATGAGGGGGCCGGGGCTTCGAACAAGCAGGAGACCTGCCAGCGGGCGCAGTGGAGGCACTAGGCACTCAAATCAGCTGCGAAAGTCGGGAGCACGAGACCACTTACCGGCCCATTACTGACGCACCAAGCGTGGGAAGGCAGACTCCAGGGCCTCTCCAGGGCATGCTTGAACTGTTCTTGGGACACGCCCTCCCACGGGACACGCCGATCCGCCGGGACCACGGAGATGGTCCCTGTGCCCATCCTGGACCGCCGGAAACAGGGAGCGATGAGACGAGGCCACGGGGAGGGGCAACAGCGGGGGGGGCAGGCAGTCATCTGCATGAAGGAAGGCACGGGACGGCTGGAACCTGCCCCAGGAGCTGACTGAGACCCGCCTCCGGGGCAGTGGTGTTGTGTTGTTCTGAAAAAGGAAGGTCAGTAATGACAAGCGAGCATGTGGGAAACACTCATGTTGTTGCACAAGCGCCGCCACGCGCTCCCGGTCCAGACGGGCTCAGTACCATGCATCCCAGGCTTCTCAGGCCATAAGGGGCGCGACTTCGTTAGTTTGCGGAGGTGTCAGGGAATGTGTCAGCGTACGCGACATGGTTGAGTTTGATGGTAAAATTTTTTTTGATATATGGCAGGTCAGGTGCCGAATCCCACGACTGGACCCCGGTCCGAACCGCTGGCTACGCGCACCTCGGAGGGTCTCGGTGCTGAGGGGGGGTGATGTCACGACCCCTCCTCCCCGGATCTACCCCAGAACACCCCCGGAACACCATCCGGGACCCTCCCTCCGACCCCACCGGATGCGCCCTGCCATCACGACTACTGACACCGCCATCAAGCGCATCAAGGACCGCCATCAGCCACCAGCAGCCCCGATCAACGATCAGATCACGTGACTCGCTTCCAGCCATCATGGCTCCCTCCGCACCAATTGATCGTGCGCCCCACACATGCGATCCAAGTATACAGTCCTGGCCCACTACTCAATGACTCCCAGAACCCATCCCAGACACCCCGGAACCCCGAGACCCGGTCCCATAGTACTTATAGCATAGTCCCCCGTTGTATTTGTTAGTCTTGATATTACACTGCTTACACTGTTTTCACTTGGTTACTTGAATTGTTGCGTGCCCTCTATTTGACTGGTACGCTTTGACTGGTACGCTTTGACTAGTACGCTTTGACTGGCACGCTTGAATACTCACATGCTCTAAGATTGGTACGCACTTCGCGACTTTAATTTGCTAACTTGGTCTCGTCTTAGAACCTCCGGTTCACGACTCGACCCCCACCCGAATCCCCCAGCTACTCACAACCCAAAACCCCTGGACCAAGTTCCCTCTCCCGGGATTACCCCTGTCCACGTCTTGAACCCTGGAGTCCTAGCCCCAGAGTTCCAGACACCCGAGTATCCGTGGGTCAAGTCCGCATTGTAAGGGCGATTGCTTTCCCGGAAAGCCCCCGACTCAGCGGAACCTGACAGTTAGGTTGTTCAGCACAAAGGATCAGTACAGGTATCTAGAGCTCAGGCTCTAGGTCACTCAGTTACAGATATGTGGCTCCAGTAAGTTAACATCCCCAATTGCCTTGCAGCCTTATGCTGCAAATACATCTGGAATTCCAAGGAGAGAACTTGCAGTGGCCATCTGAGCCACCACCACATCTTACAGACTAGGAGGAGCCAGCTCCAGACAACCCACCCCCTGCTCCAACTGAGCCTGTAGTGCATCCTGCTCTGTTTTCAACTCCTCCTGAGCAACCATAGCTGCCTCCTGCTCCCAAATCAGGGTTTTCCAGTCCTTTTCTACCCATTTCCAGGCCACTGCCTCCTGTCTAGCCCCCTCCTTGCTGTGCACCAGAGATGCCTGAACCCCCTGGAGGAGCCCTGCTGTGACCTGGTGCTAGTCGGCGAGCTCCCTCCTCTCCCTCTCTGCCCACTCCAGATGCTCTTGCAGGCACCCCTAGCCTGCATTGCCCGGCATGTGACTAGTACCATCAGACAACCATGACTGCTCATCTGGATGGCGCCCCTGGCCCCCTTTCCCCCAGAACCTCCTGACATGGCTGGGGCCTTGCTAGCGGCTGCCCCCCTGATCTGAACTCCCCTGGACCCCTCCAACCCCCCCCTCCAACTCCACAACCCAGCTCCTCTCCTCTACCCCCATCCTCTGGGTTATCCACTTGAGCAGCCATCTCTGCTCCCACAACATGCAATGCCTCCTCCACAGAGCCAACACGGAGCAGCGCTTGTGATTCAAGCAGCATGCCTCACATATCGACAAGTTCCTCCAGAACAAGGGGCTTGGGTGCTTGAAAAGGCATGGTACCACCCTATAAGTGCATGGAGGGATGGCCCTGATGCGTGATGTATGATAGCCAAGGTAACTGACGTGATCCAATCATTGAGTCTCAGGGTCTGTGATGCGGGGCTGTCAGGGAGCGTGCATGATGGTGGGGTTTGATGCATGTGATGGCAGTGGAACCAGTTATAATAGCAGGAGTTGTGTCGTGGGATTAGCAAGAGAGTCCTGGATAGGCTTCTGGGGTTGTTCTGTAGTGGTTTTAGGTGGTAGGGGTCGTGACATCACCCCCTCTCAGTGCCAAGACCCTCTGAGGCATGCATCACTGGTGGTCCAGGCCAGAGGTCCAAGCATGGGAGCCTGGGTCATGCCTTCTGACATGTAGCAAAAAAAAAAATTTACCATCAAACTTAGCCATGTCACATACTCCTTCACATTCCCTGACGCCTCCCCCTACAAACAAGGTTGCACCTTTAATTGCATAGGAGGCCTGGGATGTGTGGTACTGGTGCTGGCTCAACCATGAGCATGTGGTGATACTCACCCAACAATGTGAGTATCTGTGCTGTTTCATTTGGTATGACTGACTTCCTATTTTAGAACAACACAATACTTCTGCCCTGGAGGTGGGCCCCCCTGAGGCAGTCCCAGAGGCTGGCCCCAAGTGCAGGCCCAAGTTCTCTGCCGGTGCCTGCTCCTGAGGCGGGGCCCAGCCATCCTGTGCATCCTCTTGCATGGATAATGGTGCAGCCTTGCCCTCATCCTCTCTCCATCCTCATCTTGTTGCCTGGCACTTCTGTCAGTCCAAGATGGCAACTGGGGCCATTTTGATGGTTCCAGAGAATTTGCACATTCTGCTGGCTGGCATAATGCAGGCAATCTTCAAGCAGGCCCTGAAGATGCCCTGAGATCTGCCCACACATGTCTGGTGTGTCAATAACAGGCCAGTAAGTGACTTTGCACCTTTATGTCCTTGCTGATGCTCTGCCACAGTGCGTGCATTGCCAATTGATTGCACGCTCTACATGCACAATTTCTGATATACAATTCCCCCCTTTTACTGCTGCCCATTAATTCCTGGAACCACCCCAGACACCCCAGAACCCCTCAGAAACCCAGGATGACCCCCACCAGTACTTAAAGAGTAGCTACCCACTTGTCGTACTTTAGTCTTGATATTACATTGATTGTTTGCATGCCCTTTTGATTGACTGGTATGCACTGACTGGCCATGCTTTCACTGGCATGCTCAACTTACTCGTGTGCTCTTGAGATTGATATGCACTTCACAACTTAAAGTTTATTAACCCCAGTCTTGTCTTAAAACCTCTGGTTCTTGACTCAACTCTAATTCCCTCATCTCTTCAACTTCACCTGATCCCCAGACTAAGTCCTTTACCCCAGGAATTCCTTGTTTGTGTCTTGAACCCCAGAGCATGGTCTGGAGTTCTAGACTACCTGAGTACACATAGATCAAGTCCACCTCATAAAGGCATTGCTTTCCAGGAAAGCCCCTGACTCAGCAAAACCTGACACTGAACCCACCAGCTCCACCAGGAATTGGAGATAATGATGAAGATATAAATCATGCACTGGCAACACTCAGCCTTATCAAGGGTGACCTGAGTATAGGTGCAGAAGACATTGATCCAGAGGTACCAATAACATGGAGACAGGCACAGGATTCCCCCAATGCAGAAAGATGGAAGGCAGCTTATAAGAATGAGCTTAAGTCCTTAAGAGACATGGGGGTATACTGACTAATCCCAAGGCATGAGGTACCCCCAGGACACCAAATACATCATGATCAAACAGTGTTTGCATTAAAATGCAATGAAAAAGGAGATATAGTGCATTTTAAAGTTTGACATGTTTTGCAGGGTTTTGACCAGGTATATGGAAAGGAATACACTAAAACTACCTCACCAACTGCATGTGCAGAATTGTGGCAAATTTTACTCCACCTTGCAGCAATGCAGGAATGGGATGCTATGCAGGTCAACATAAAAACAGCATTTTTATATGGGATTTTACTGGAGGAGGAGACGACTTACATGGAACAGCCAAGAGACTTTGAGGAGTTGGGAAAGGAAGACTACATCTGCAAGTTAGAATGGAGACTCTATGAAATGAAACAAGCAGGGTGAATCTGGAACCATACCTTGAATGAAAATATGGTAGGAAGGTGGGGGTTCACAAGACTAGCCTGTGAGTCTTGTATCTATTACAGGAAATCCAATCATGGAGTAGTTATTGCAGCTGTCCATATGGATGACTTCCTGTTGATTGCAAGCTCCAAGCATGCAAATGAACATTTCAAGTCCCAGCTAAGAGAGGCATGAACTATATCAGATCTGGGTACACCCTGGCAAATTGTGGATATTGCAATTGAATGAAATAGGGCAAATAGGGCAGTTTACTTCTTGCAAGGACCTGTTATTAACAGGTTAATCTCACAATATGACCAGAAAAATGCTAACCTATTGTCACTACTGATGGAGCCAGGCCTGAAACTAAAGAGAACAGATTATTCTAAGTTATCACAAGAGATACCCTACCAGAGACTTGTCAGAGGCTTGATCTGGTTAGCAATATCCTCTCAACCAGACATACAGTATGCTGTACAGCAACTTAGCCAATACTTTGACTCATATTCTGTCACACACTGGAATGCTGCCATACGTGTTGTGCAGTACTTGAATTGAAGGACATGAGAAATATTAAACTTCACCTCAGAGGCACATCCCAGATTTTCCTTGCTGAATTCACAGATTTGGATTGGGCTAACTGTCTCAATATGAGACAGAGTATAGGGGGATATGTGTGGTCTCTGGGTTCTGGAGTTGTATCTTGGGCCTCTCAAAAACAGAAGATAGTAGCGGTGTTGTCATGTGAGGCTGAATATATGGCAGTCTTTGAAGTAGTGCAGGAATGCATTTGGCTACGGACTGTCCTTCAAGCAATCAGTTACTCTACAGGTAGTGCAACTACCATTATGTGTGACAACAATGCGGCGATAAATCTCTCAGAAGACCCAATGTTGCACTCACATGTAAAACACATCAATATTAAATATCACTTTTTACAGGAGCACATGGCATTGAAAGAACTCATCATACACTACATCAACACAAAGGACAATGCAGCAGACATGTTCACAAAACCCCTACCCCTACTGCATTTCTCTCGACTGCATAAAATTATTGGCTTGTACTGAGCCATGTTCTGCATGAGAAGGAGCCAGCTCATACCACTTATGGTGAGGAAGAGTGTTAGATGATGATGGGTCCACTGTAAGTGGCCAGAGAAAAGGATCGGTATGCATGACATTTATTCTCTTAATTAATTACCTTTCACCCTTAGATTCATACTCACACATTTATATAAAACCGTAGACACAGTGCTTATACCCTCAGTCAAATATACGAGGACTGAGGGTAAGCAACCATGTACATTTACTATACCCAACATTATACTCACAGCCTATCCTAGTATATGTACTTACTCATGTGCATAGGTAGGCTGGCTGAGTCAAATATACAAGAACTGAGGTATATGTACTTACTTGTGTGCATAGGTCTTAGGTTGTAACATCCTCTTTGTGTCCTGAACCCTGGAGCATGGCCCAGAGTTCCAGACACCCCAAGTACATGTAGATCAAGTCTGTCTTGTAAGGGCATTGCTTTACTTGGAAGGTCTCCAAGTCAGCAGTTACCTGACAAGGCTCACCCCTGTCTTGAGGGTTCTGGGTTCCCACCTTGGTGCTCTGGGTAGTTCTGGCCTGCGATCCAGCTGATCTACTTTCACAAACATTCAATCCAGCTCTTGTCCCCTAGCCAGTAGCCATAACTGCCAGGTTCTGAGTTTGGATGGGGTATCTAGATGAAGAATTCTGGTTAGTATGCATAATAAATTTGGTTGCTCACCACACCACTGGGGTTGTCTTTTAGTTGATCAGACCATCTGAAATCCTCTCGCAGTGAGCCCTTACTCTGTAGTTAGGCTTTCTAAGACTTTAGAAGTTCAAAATATGTGATGTGAGCCAGCTAGATTAGGCTAGAGTCATGGCACACTGAATAGAGTCTCATGGTGTGAACTGTTGTTGTAAGTCCTCAATTTGTGAGAAGTTACCTAACTCCAACATAAGTTCTGGTATATAAAGGATAGCTAAGCGGTTGTTAAGAAAAGTGATGTAAAGGAAATGATAACATATGGGTATAGGGGTCACGTAGTCACAGGACTGCTACACACACCTTAGTAAGATGCTGAATTCACACTCTGCTGCACTGTAAAGAACTAATCAACAAGACCAAGACATGAGAGAATTTTAGACTCTGCTTTGCTGCTGAATCAGTGTGACAACTGGCTTGACCATTTGCCACCAAGGGACTCAGCAACAAGGCCTTGTCTCACCCTGGACTAAGTTAGAAACACATTAGGTATGTTATATTACATTGTATGTCTTGTTTGAAGTGCTTAGGATGGCTGGTTGTGGCAAAACATTGTTTTGTCCAACTCAGAGGGGACTCCGAGCTAAAGGGGTGGAATAGTATGTGATTTTGTAGTGTGACAATGCAAGAGTGACTCTGTACAGGAGTGTCTGTGTGATAATGTGATGAGTAGGAACCTACGATGTCCAACAAAATTGAGTGTTTTAAAAATGTATGTTATTCCTTTAGTTAGTTGGACATTATTGACAAATGTGCAGAATCGTCAGAACAGGGTATTGTCACACAACAACTCCTTGTTCTGCAACTTATTCACACACCATTCTGGCAGAATATTCACCAAATGCACTGCCATGCACTGAATAGGCTCAATTTTTCCACATAGACAAGCATTTCACAGACTTTAATGAAATTTGCAAGGAAATTGAGCAGGAGACTTTCAGAGTTGCTGGACAGAACAAGGATGTTGATATCATTGAGGATATACAGCCCAAATGCCTTGGATTTGATGCTGGTTGATCTTCCAGGTTTGTCAAAAGTGTGTGTGATCAATGCATAGTGGTTTCTCACTTGTTCTTACCTCTAGATTCCTGTAGGATATGTTTACCCATTAAAACTGGACTTTATTGGTGTTTTTTTTTTTTAAAAAATCATAAAGAATTACTTGTTCACCAAGTGCTCTCTGGAGATGACCCAGTTCATGTTCCATATCGAGATGAAGGTGTGTTCCTTTACAATAACAACTGACTGCACAGTTTTGTATGCAGGCCCAGCCTGCACCAGTTCACGAAAAAGGTATATCCCGAAGGCAAACTTGAGAGTTGAGTCGACATGGATTGATATTTCTCTTACTTAGTGCAAGGTTTAGTTAGTGTAAATTATCTCCTATAACTTTTTTCACCATGCGACGATTGGGTATGAGTTCTTCAAGAACAAAAATGATAGTTGTACCTCAAATGAAAATAAATAAAAAAAAGATATTAGGACTACGTCAAGTTGGCTCTAACTATTGTGGATGTTCTGCAGAGTTCTAATCATAATTTATGACTGCTGTAGCCGAGTACAACCAAGGAAGTTGAAGTTGATCAATATCGTCAGTAGAGAGACAGAGAACCGAAGAGAGGACATCCTTGACATTGAGTCTTCCATCTTGCGATGAGAAAACGTCTTCTGGGATAAGTGTTCTAGGAGTCGATGTACCGCTCAGCACCTCTATAGGAGAGTAACGTCCAGCTGATGTAAACTGATGCAGGACAGCGGAATTCCTCCAACGCTATGCCCTCTGATCCATCCAGCCACTCTTTCGATAAGCGGCTCAAATATTGCGGTGTTGAACCCCCAACTTCCCAACATCGAGTATCCCATGGATGAAGACGGCTTCGAGGACGCTGGAGGGGAGAGATTGCAAATTCATTGAGGGTCCTTGTACTCGATCAAGAACTTCGACAGCGAAAGAGGGTACGAAGGAACTGATGCAACTGATGCAACTGATTCCCTGTCTGTGAGCAAACGTATCTTGTCACTGAGTACTGTGCATTCACGCTGCTAAGGTAAAGTTGGACTAGACTCCCTGCCAAAGTATCCGGATGATTGGTGGATCGACATGAAGTGCGTGTGCGCGTCGCCCGAGTTCTAGCAGAAAGCCGCTCAGTGCCTCCACAGCAGTGCACAGGGACGAATTCCAGGCTGCCCTTGCTCTCCAGGCCCAAGAATGCGGTTCCACCGGAGCTAACCCCTCAGGATCCGAGTCTGCTGCAGCATCCGCCTCCGCCACGGGCTCTGCTAGAGGCTAGCCCATCCTCTGCCAGCGTGCCTGCCACTTCCCTCTCGCATGCTTCGACTGCCTCTCCGGCCTCGAGCGCTCGCCCGTCTTCAACTGCACCTGTCAGCGGCAAGCAGCACCGGCAGTGCACCCGCGCAGACATTGAATGCGGCGATGGGCAGAGGCGACAAGGTCAGCGTTGTTGGGTTGATGGCCGGCTTGTTAAAAAATCTACAGAAAATTAGCATCTCTGGGAACGTGGAAAGCCCCAACTGACTTGTTGTTGTCGAATTCAAACACCATTTTTTGGTAATGGTTTTGTTGAGAATTGGTCGTCATTTTGATAGTCAGTTCTCCAAAATCGACGCTCAGCAATGACGGAAGCACTTACTTCAGAAACTGTATTGATACCGTGTTCTAGTACTTCCCAGAGTTTTGGGAACTTTCAGGGCTCCAGGCATGTTAACAGCCATCCCGATTATAGCGGAATCACCACTAAAAAGTCGATCGGATGGGTGGATACAGTAAGGCTTGTACGAGGAAAAGTGTGGATCCTGAGACAACGGCATCCTGTTGGTAACGCTGTTTGGGTGTCGAGATAGGATCTTCAGGTAATAAGAAGTCAGCCTGGTCAATTTCATGGGCCGAAAAGTCGCTGGCCAGCAAACAAAACAACTCATGGTGGGATCCGTCGCAGCATACTGAGAGAAGAAGTGAGCCGGATGATGAAGAGGCGTCGGATAAAGCTGTCTGGAATGTCCACGGGGAGGTCATGGCTGGTGTACCCGTGAAGATGGGCAAGTATGGGTAGTGACCATCACTTCTTTGCAAAAATGAGAGCCAGTGATGCGAAATGTAAGTTTACTTATATTGTAAAGTAGCCTTAACGGAATAAGACTAGACTTTTAAATAAGTCAACTTAACTTCACTAAGATCGTGGGGCTTAGTTACGCGCACGCACACTCCGTAAAGTGGTGTTGTTATAATTTTTATTGATTTTAAAATTGTAATGCAAATCAAAATTCACACTAAAATTTGGGAATCAAATAGTATTAATACTAATAAAACCCGAAGTCAACTATTATGCGTCTGGCCTAAGATGTCCGCTCCCTGGGGACTCCGAGCCGTGGCAAGTGCGTTGCTTGCCCGACTCCCCCAAATTCCTCCCCCTTTTATACCTCCTCCTGCGACGCACGGACCGTCGTGCTTCTTGCATGTTTCGATGCTGACAGCTCGCGTTGCCATGCCCAGGCAGTCGGTTATTGCGTTACCGAGCCCGGGCAGGTGGCTAATGGTTTCGCCGTCCCTTGGTGCGCGTGGTGACTTCTTCCTGGCTAAACCTTTTCCCGCCGCTCTGCTGTTCCCTTTGCCTCAGCTCGTCACTTCCCTTTTCTCGTACGCCTTCTTTCCGACTCGAGTGCGCGGTGGTGGGTGGTCCGGAGGAGACTTTGGGGGTTGTGCGGTAGATTCGGAAATGGGATGACGGATCGGTGTTGAGCTGAGTGATGTCAGCGTTTTGGCGGGATGTCAATCTCGGACGTTATGCCAAAATCTAATCCCTGCCGAACACTGCCACCTCATCGGCTATTCCCGCGCCATCAATCTTTGATGGCTTCCGCCTCGCTGCCTGGTTTACTGCTCTGCTGCGGTTTCGACGAGTCTTTGGATACGGTTTTTGGGGTTTAAAAGGTGCGTCATCCCTAGTCTACAGTTTTCGACTTTTATCGCTTACAGTTTTCAGCGTTTTTGGATATTGTTTTGGGATTTATTTGACTGTTTTTGTCTGCCTCGAATGAGGCAGACGTATCACCAGTGGTAGGCAAGATACTGGAGTGTTGAGGAATAGGGACTCCTGCACCCATACGTCATATTTTTGGATACAAAGTGACATTTCCTTTTATAGATACTTCTTGATTGGCGCTGCCCCTGGAGGTCAGCGCGATCGGTATTTGCTAGTCTTTGGAAAAACCTTGAAATATATTCTTACTTATTTTTACGATACACGGAAAGCCACCCTCAGTCGTACTACGCATACATTTGTGTGACTGAGGACTAAGACATCTGTATTCTCTACATGGAGTAGTAAATGAAAAGTCGAAGAGCTAGCTGTCATGCCTGCCCAAGTATGATAATGAGAGCATAATATCGAATTAATGTCTTCCACACTTGAAAAGACATGCGTATGCTCAGTCGTTGATCCTTTTGCTGTGGGAGCTCACAAAGAATGAGCAGCTGTACTATGAATTGACATGTCTCGAGCCAGTACAAAACACGTTCCACCATGATGTGTGACATGTCACAATCCTGCCCTATCATTCCAGCGCTGAATCACTGAATATATACTTATCTGATGATGCGAAATGTAAGTTTTTATTTGTTTTAAGTTGCCCAAATGAAATTGAACAAATCTTAAGTTAAATGTAAACTTGTATTCACGACGTTCTGGGGACTTAGTTACACGCGCACGCACGTTGTAAAAGTGTTTTAATGTTAATTGTTTTTAAAATTGAATGTAAACTTAAAAGTTCGCACTCGAAAATTGGGCACAAATAGTATTAAGACTAATAACCCGAAGTCAACTTAAGTGCTCGTTGGCCTAAGATGTCCGCTCCCTGGGGACTCCGAGCCGTGGCAAGTGAGTTGCTTGGCCGGCTTCCCCGAAATTCCACTCCTTTTATACCTTTCCTTCTCGCGCACGGACCACCGTGCCGTTGCGTGGTAATGAGGCGTTGTCGCGTTTGACAGGGGCTAGGCGTCCGGTTTATCGAGTTACCGGTACTCGTTCTTCCCGGTGCTCGACGCGCATGGTTTTTCCCTGCTTTTTCCCGGCTAAACCCTTTGCCATGGTTTTTCCTGCCACCCTCTTTCTTGTCCTCCCCTGACTACCTTCTCTGTCCTTCCTCTCCCTCTTATGCTTGCGTTGTCATTGTTTCGTGGCCGCGGTTGGCTGGGGTTTGTGGTGAGAGGTCGTGAACGACAAAATGTAACGGATTTCGGATCGGAGATGCGGGTTGATAGGCGCGTGCTGATGGATGATGTCAGTTCGGATGGGGCGCGATCTCAGAGTTTATGCCGTGATTGCACCTTTGCCGAGCACTGCCATTCCTCGGCTGCTGCCGTTTTTATCGAACTTTGATCGTTGTTTCCTTCACCGTGCGTTTACTGCTCGTGACTGGAGTTCGTCGGTTTACTTAGTCTGGGGTTGGTTTTCTTTGGTGAGCCTCTCCGAGTCTACAGTTTTCGACTCTAACGCTTACAGGTTTCAGCGTTTATTATTATTTTTAGGGTATTTTGGAGATTTCATGGCCTTATGTCTGCCTCGAGGGAGGCAGACGTATCACTGAACGCATTAGAACGCATGCAACAGTTTGACATGCTTCTATTGATGGCATATGATAATGCCAAAGTAGAAAGAGCAGGTCGCGAAAAAGAAGAGAATACCTAAATGTCCAAGTCCGAAATCAAAGCTCGAAAGCAAACAACAAGGACATGGATGTTTTCTGGACGATACCCGATTGATATTTTCTGCCGTTACTCCTGTATGTAAACTTCACTGATATAATGTGCCAGATTGTTGAATTCTCATGTGAGACAAGTTTTTAAGTATAATTGACGTGACGGCTGGTTAGTTGAATGAGTCATGCAGAACAATGCCACCGGCGTTCTTCAAAGGCTAAGTATCCACTATTTTTGCTGTCGAACTATTCGGATTACCTTCCTCATCTGGGATATCGTTAAATAAGGACCAGGAGAAGAGTACCTATGACTACTATATAAACCTCTGCTTTATGCTCTGGCCTCTATAGAAACCTCCAACCTCTTATCTACTACATCGTCCAACATCATGCCTGGAGAGCTCGTTTTGGTGCGTGATATCTCTTTGGCAATGAGAAGGACCTCGCCGATCTTCTCGATTCTCTTTCTAGGTCACTGGTGTTACAGGCTTCATTGCTGGCCAGGTTGCCAATGCCTTCTTGAAAGCAGGTTATCGCGTCCGGGGGTTAGGAATATTCTCCGTTTTGTGATGAACTGTTTTTGACGAGACATTTTCCAGAACCACTCGTAACGAAAAGGCCAAAGAGCTCAACGATACTATCAAGGTCGAAGGACTTGAAATCGTCCGAGTCGACGACATTGCCACCGACGACCTTAGTGAAGCCCTTGAGGGTGCGCCTGAATGGAACATAAGAATCCTCTCCGTAGCGTTTGAATCGTAATTCCAGGTGTCTATGCTATTATCCACGTCGCACGACCCGCTTATATCGATGACCATCTGAATGTGAATGACCTAATCTTTTTCAAATGGAACTCGTGCTGATCTCAATCATAGAGCGCCATCAATGGCACAAACCACGTTCTGGAGGCTGCAAGCAAGGCAGGTATCGAGAAGTTAGTCATTACTAGCAGCTTCTGTGCCCTCTTCGACGGTATGTCTATCCACCGCCAGCCACAATGCCGGAAATCTCATAATCTATTGTCTTAAGCTTCTCAGAAACCCGCATTCGATGGACTCACCTTCACTTACAAGAACTGGGGTGATGTATCTCGGGAGGATCTCAAGAAAAAGGCTGATGATCACTATTACGTGGACTTTGCTTCCAAGATTCTTGAAGAGAAAGCCATTTGGGAGTACGCTGAGAAGCACCCCAAACTTGATATTGCCACTGGTGCGTACCTGCCTATCACTTGAAAATGCTCAATCCTCATATGACGTCCTTCCAGTCCTCCCTGGGTGGGTCTTCGGTCCCTGGGCTGATCACTTCCCCCTTCCTACGAAGAGCCAGCTCGGCACCAATGGCATGATCTACGGTCTCCTCAGCGGTGCCCGACTTCCACCAGTTCCGCCATTCATCGTCGACATTCGCGATGTTGCCAAGGCTCACGTTCTCGCTCTCGGAGTTGGCCGCAAGCCCATCGGCGAGAAGCGCTACATAGCCAGCTCAGGCAACCTCACTTGGCGCGAGGTGGTTGCTCACCTAAATGAGGTCCGTCCTGAAATTAAGACTGCCCCTGTCGAAGATATCCTCGACCTCCCTGGTCCCGCGTCGAGGCTTGACAACACGTACACCACTGAGCAGCTCAATTTTGGCGCATGGATCGCGCCAAAGAAGACCATTGAAGATACTGTGGACGCGTTAATCGCTTTGAAAAAGACGTGGTAAACTGTCGTGGAGTGATTGAACATTGCATGTACGATAGATAGCATTGAAACCACTATTGATATGTAGAGAACTAAGAAAAACCTGTGTCAATTACCCTTTTCCTTCAGTGATGAATGTGATATCACTCCTTTCTTGGAGCACATGAGCGCATTGCGGGAGTCTATAGAACCTACGATGTGAAAGGAGGTGACTCTGAACTTCATAGGCCTCTTTTCTCAGAAGTAGCAGCAGTAATATAGGCATTGCTATGTAAGAGAGTAATCGGAGGAGAGGTAGAACATGGAGGACATCCCTCCGGCAAGGACAAGAATACTGGACATGGCTGATAAACAGACTAGATACAAGAATAGAACTAGATCGCAGTGTGGAATTGGAATAGCAAGAAAGAGCTGTGCCAGGGACTAGTGTAATGTAGTACTACTGCTACAGGTCACACGCAAGTAGGGGTTTCAGTGATTGGAGAAGTAAGTAACATACCTTCAATCTTTGGAAAAAGGACTGAGGGCCCGAAAGAAAAATTCCTCCAATAAAGGGAAGGGTGGCTCATTAACTATACAAGTCGATCGAACCTGATCGACCCTGGAGAAGGAAATGAATAAAATAAAATAAAGAAATACGAAAAAGGTTGAGACGCTGGGAAGTAACCGAGGCGCCGCCACCACGGCGTCGAGTCTATTTCGACAACTAGTAAAAGGAAATTGTGAAGGCCTGCTGGAAGGTGAAGCTGCTAGCTCTCATAAAGGTTAGAGAGAAAACACGATCACGTGCAAGTGGGCGTCACGTGGTGAATCACGTACCAGGGGGTAGGTACCCCTCTCAGCCCGGGCTTAAAAAAAAATTTATGTGTCAATTATTTTGCTGTTAGATTAGGTGTTTATCTTGTAGTTATAGCCTGTAATAGTTACTATTACTTCGATTATGCAGTTTGGAAACAAAATATGCTGTTTTGAATTGGTTTTGAGGCCATTCTTGTGGCTGCTAATGTCAGAGAAATTCCCAATTTGGAAGCCAGTTGCCCACTTTGGGCAAGACATCCAGTCTCTCAAAGATCTCCTATTCATACAGATTGTTTGTCCTGCCCATCCACAGTAATGGAAAACCACTGGTATGTTTTGAATATACAAATACCTGTCCTAGCAGAGGCCTCACAGAAAGCTATAGGATGATAGTGGATGATAGTAACCCCCTCAGGCTAGTTCCAAATGAAAAGAATGAAGTTAAATGTCCAGACTGCAAGACAATGATCAAGTTGTGAAGCAGAAAACTTGCAAACTATTATACACAACACTATAACTGCAACTCATGCAAAAAGCAGAAGCTAGAGGATGCTCAAAAGAAGGCAGAGGCAGAAGCACATTTGCCTCACTTTACATTAATCCTCCAGCCACATCTCCAGCTTGTGCCACCAACCATAAAAGCACCAGCTTGCATCCAGCTTCCTAAAGAGCTAGTAGCTAGCAATCCCTTTGTTCAAAGGCTTGCCAACCTTGCTGCATGCTGCAGATAAATCAAATATAGTTGAAGGAAACCAGATGAGTGGCAAGGAGCCCAAAAATGTTGGCATGAACATGTGATCTGCAGAGAAAGATGTGAGGACAGACCATATTTTGAATCTTGTCACTGACTTTGAACCTCTCTATTCTATCTTCTCCCTCTACAGGTACTTTCTACTCAATAACCTGTCCAAATGGTGGTTGTTAAGCAGCATTAAACTACAATGTAAGACATGCCACTCCAGTAAACAATGATGGGGCATCTTCTTTAGAGAATACATCAGCAAATTCATGATACTCTGGGAGAACTACTTCTTGTAAGATCTGCTCCTCAGTCTTTTTCTCCAGGAGGATAGCATCTGCTCATAAGTGTTCTTCCAGAAGAGAGGGCAAGGTGTGCAACTGAAATGTGGGGGTCCCTTCCTGCATGAGATGTATAAAGGGGGTGGCTCCAATGATCTTAATGTTGAGTGCCTCTGGGTTGATTGAGAATGTTGGTCTGCAAGTCAGAATGGGAATGGCATAGGTCTGAGACCAGGTCAGGTAATTCAGCCCCTTGTACTTGTTCCAAGAAATGTTGGGAGGGTTGATCAGAGGCCTTGCAAACTTGGGGGGGCATCAGAGATGCAGTCAAGTGTGTTAGGCTAGAGGGCATGAGACTGGTCCTTGGGCTCAGGGTTTCAGGCATTGGATCACTTCCGAGAGCCCAGAGATGTACAGCAGTTGTTGGGTGGTTTTCAGGTCCTGGGAACGTCATAGTGAGCATCCTCCAGTTGATGTTGGAGTTCACGTCCTATAGCCAGGGTAGTCACAACATGAATGGGGTTGAGTCATGAAGCTGCATAACCAAGAAGTCTGATGTGAATTCAAAGCCATTGTCCAGGGTCATGTGTCCTGAGTAAAACCTCTTGATGGGGTCAGAAGAGGAGGGGGTGCTGTCAAGCCATTGCAGGTTGAGGAGTCATTTGAGAGGGTTGTGGGAGAGGTTGAGAGCATTGCTGATGAAGACTCTGGTGGCTCTGCTGTTGATGAGGGCCAATAGTGGTCCTGGGGCACTGTCCAACCTGGCATTGATGATAAAGGATTGTGATGAGCAAGACTGAAGCCCAAAGAATGGTGTGGCTTTATCTGAGGGGTCCTTCAGGGTTGAATCAGTGCTTGAGGAATTGGGGATGTTGAAGGGGAGCTGCTGGTCATCAGTCATTGGTTTCTGATTCAAATGAAGGGTGAGGTGTCTCTAGTTGACACGGGAGTTGATGTCCTGGAGCCAGGAGAGCCCCAGGATTAGAGGTGCAGAGGGGTGGAGTTTGGTTACCAGCACATAGAGAGTGTGAATTTGTTGTTGGCAAAGGTAATGGGCATACACACAAAATTAGTGATATCTCTGGCTGCAGAGGTGTTTCTGTCAAAGAGGCAAAGTTGGACAGGAACCAGAAGTCATTGAGCAGGCTCTGGGGCAGAGGAGGACCAGGCCTCATCAATGAAGTTCTCTGTGGCACCACTATCAATGAGAGTGTTGAGGGGGTCTTCAGAGGGGGTGATGCGGGTTTTTAAAAGGAGGGAGTGTGAAGAGTGGGAGGGTAAGTAAGCTGTAAGGATGTCCTGTATAAGTGTTGTTGCATATTGTAGGTGGCATCTTCTCCCTCAAAGGTTCAGGTGGCACATCCCATGGTCTGTTGTTGGGGGCACTTAGAGATGAAGTGGTCTTTCTCATTGCAGAGTATACAGGCACTCTCCTTCCTCCACCAATCCTGCATATTCTTCAGGACCTCAATCCAAAGCCATCCTTTCTTCTGGAGCCAGTTAGCCTGGAGGGCCTCTTTGTCCTGTTTGTTGATGAATTCAGAGTTGTCCAGATCTCCCAGGAGCTTGTTGGGGGTCGGACATTACCAGGATTGTTTACAGCCATAGCAGCATTGAGCTGGGCCTGGAGGGAGGTGCCACTACCAGAGTTAGCATTGGGGAGACCATAACTTACTGGGGAGTGGCCACTAGGGAAAGGGGGTGGACTGGGGTTTTGACTTGAGAGGTTGGGGGATTTGCCAGAGGACCAGAGCAGGCCTCCTCATAGGTTCCAGGGAGCCTGGAAGTTCAAGTATTCACTGCAGTTTTCTCAGTAATGCTGGTCAATCTGCATGACAAGGGCCTTGTACCCATCATAGGAGAGTTATTTCAGGGTAAGCCAGAGGACGTCCTTGATGCGTTGTGGCAGTGCATGGTGGAGGACATACTGGAGGGCACTATAATTCTGACCTGTTTCATAGGCTTCCTTCTTAAAACATACAATAAAAGTGGTGAAGCATTCTTTGAAACACATCTGGAGATTGAAGAGGTTGTCCTCAGCTTCAGCCATGGTGTTGTAGATTCTGAACTTCCCAGAGAACTTGTTGACAAAGGCTTGCCAGCAGGAGAGTGCTGGATTGTTGGGATCAAACTGGATGAGAGCCATGTAGTAGTTGAAGGCAATCCCCTGGAGGTACAAGGTGGCAAAGGCAACCCTGGAGCTGTCAACCTGGAATGTGAGCGGCTTTGCCTGAAATGTATTAAGATATTGAGTCAGGAATGTATGCTATTTCCAAGGATCCTGGCCCATAAATGCATTGAGTTTCTGGATGTCCAAGCATTCTTCATAGACATCATCCAGTCTAGCTGTGTTATGGAGAGGGGGTCCTGCATTATAGTAGTAATAATAGTAGTTACCCCTCTCTCCATAGGAAGGAAAGGTGCCAAGTGTGGGGCCCTACCCTCCCAGGAAATTGGACTATTAAATATGTTCTGGAGGCTAGGGAGTTGACAACAAAGAATCATGTGTAGATAGTGGTCTGTGCACCAGAAAAACAGTATAAATAGCCCAGGTTTTAGTAGAGAATAGACAGGCAATTGATAGGCAAAGGCTTGGTGGTTCCCAGAAAGTGAATCACTTAGGCTGGAGTTTGTTGAGAATCCTCTGCATCTCAGAATCTTTGATATTCTGTGAAGTATTCAAGACCTTCAATACATCAACTTTACTGTCAAGAAACAGTGTGGATTAGAGGACACTTTCTAAGACTTCAAGAAAGCCCCAGAACTATTAGTACTACTTGCAACCAAGTACTACAGCGGTGTTGGGCTGGGTGTCAGATTAAGTGCTGGGTTGCGCAGAGGGCATCCAACTCAGGAGGGTCAAGCTTGCATCAAGGGCCATGTATCAGGAGACTCTTCATTTCTTCCTTCTTTCACTCCTTATTTCTTCACTCTCCTTTCATTCATTTCCTTATTTCATCTATCATTCTCTCATTTTGTTGTTTCTATTCTCTCAACACTATCTGTTGGTATTATTCTTAGCCTTTGAGGTGCTCTGGTTCTTTATCTATTATTCAGACAAGCGTGGGCCCTTCAGCACCACTTCCAGACTGCTTATATAAGCCAGAGTTTGCCTTTCTGACTTTCAAAGTCTGGAGTTTTCCTGCCTTGTTTACACAGTTGTTTGGTTAGTCAATTTTCAAGTTTTTAAGGTTTTGTTGTACTGTACAGTTGTTTTCCATGCTTCAGAAGCTCCAGAAGCATCCAACCTGGCATAGGGAATCCCTAGACTTGTTCCTTTTAGATCTCCCTCTGCCAGATGAGTAGTGATTATGATATTCTCAGTACAAACTCTAATACACTTTGGATCTCCCTCTGCTAGCTGTGTGACTGAGCCACAGCTTCTGGAGATTGCCCTTACACTGTAGGGGGTTCTGCAGATTGAAGTGGAGTGGGAAATTGCAATGGAAGTTTGGCTCAGGAGGGGCCAGGGCAGTCGTGGAGAGTGGGGCCAGGGTCATCACAGGTGTGGGGCATTGTTTGTTGTCACCTCAAATGAGCTTGTCAATGTAGCACAGCATGTTGTTTGTACTGAGGGTGTCAGCCCAGGGTTTTCCAGAGGTTGCTGGTGGCAGAGGTCAGGCATTGTCTATTTGCAGGAGTGGTTCCAGGGGTCTCTAAGGCTGTCCCCAGGTTTCAAAGGTGCTAGGAACAGAGTTAGCTCTATGGCAAGCTGACAGACCTACCATATGGACAGCAGGCTGATCAAATATCCTGCCCATTGGGTTGAGGGATTGCAGTATGGCTGATTTGTTCCTCTGTGACCTAGGACCCTCAGCCAGCTGGGCCCCTCTGTCCAACTTAGCCATGGCTTGACCTGTGGAGGTCCCCTCATACCAGAGCATCTCTGAGGGTCTACTAGAGACCCCACCCATTGCCAATAGGCCTCACCCAATCTCCCTGAGTGAATGCTTTCACCTCCTACTATGGTTACCAATACCCTGCCCCCCAACCTTGCAGACCTCCCACTACTAGCCTCAATACTACCTGGCTGCTGCCCCACCCACACAGACCTCTCCATTGCCAATGGGACAACAATGCTTCAAGGAGTACAAGCACCAATGTGACAAGGTGCTCTGTTTTCTCAGGATCTTACCAGAGAACTTTGCACAATGGACAAGGGTGTTACTCACAGAATTTGGACATGATGACTTCAAAGGCACTCTGGAGGACTGGGCACACTGCCTGGTCAAATTTACGGAACAACTTGCTCAGAGAGAACTCTCAGAACAGGCCATGGTAAAGTACAGGCACAACACAATTCTCCACAAAGAATTGCAGCAACTGCTTGACAAAGTCCATGCATCCTCCTCCTCTTGACCCCTCAATGACTCCATGGACTCTGGCTGCTCAATCCACATCTGACAGGAACTCCCAGAGCTGACCCCAGCATCCCCTGCAGTCCTGACTCCAGAGCAGCAACAACGGAAAGAAGACAGAACACCTCAGAGGCCTAGTGATGGTAGAGGCATTGGTGTTCATATAGGAGAGATGGATAGACAGGGTGGGAGGTCTGTGTGGAGTAGTGGTTGGGTACCAGATATCTATAAAGGTTGGTCTGGTAGCCTGTGGGGTAGTAGGTGTAAGTATATGTAGCCATCAAGAATGGTGTAAGGAGTAGTCTTGATATTATGTCAGGTTCTGCTGAGTCGGGGGCTTTTTGGAAAAGCAATGCCCTTACAAAGCAGACTTGATCTATATGTACTTGGGTCTCTGAAACTCTGGACCATGTTCCAGGGTTCAAGATGCAAACAGGGGATTCCCGGAGTAAGGGACTTAGTCTAAGGATCGGGAGAAGTCAAAGAGATGATGGGGTTAAGGTCAAGTTGAGAACCAGGGGTTTTAAGACAAGACCAGGATTAATAAACTTTAAGTCACAAAGTGTGTACCAATCTCAAAAGCACATGAGTAAGTTAAGTGTGCTAGTCAAAGCATGCCAGTCAGTGCATATCAGTCAGTTCAAGGGCACACAAACAATCAATGTAATATCAAGACTAGGGTACTACAAGTGAATAGCTACTCCTTAAGTATGTGTGGGGGTTGCTCCAGGTTCCTGAGAGGTTCTAGGGTGTCTGGAGCAGTTCTGGGAATTAATAGGTGGCGGTGAGCAGAAGGGGAACTGTATACTGGAGATTGCATGTGGGGTGCATGATCAATAGGCATGGAAAGGGGGCCATGATATGTGATGCATGATAGCTAGGGTGATTGGCATGATCCAATCATTAGTGGTCGTGCCAGCAGGTAGTTCTGGGATCCATGATGTGGAACTGTCAGGAGGCACTGTGTGATGGTGGGGTTTGATGTGTATGATGCCAGCATTGGCAGTTGTGTCGTGGGGACAGCAAGGAGGTCCTGGATGGGGTTCCAGGGATGTCCTGGAGTGGTTTTGGGTGGGAGGGGTTGTGACAGTTTTCAGGAGTTCAACCACCTTATCCTCTGCTTCTGGGAGCCCTGAGAATGCCTTTATAAAGATCTGGAAGTTGGGCACTGTCAGGGAACTTCTTTTTCTGGCACTCTCTTGACACTTCCTAGCCTCTTTGGCAACTTTCTAGCAGTCCCAGGATTTCTCCATGCTCTCCTGGAGGTTCTCAGAACCCCTTCAACTCTGTCCAGAGTAAGTTTTACATACTGTACAGTAGTTTCCATGCCACTACCATTAGTTATTCTCCTTATTGTATAGTAGCCTGTCTAATAAACTTCAGATTTTCCTCTGTCAATTGTATGATTAGCTGCAATGTAAAGGTAATCTCTGGAGGCTATGGCTCAGTCATATTGTCAGGAGACTCCTTATTTCTTCCTTCTTTCACTCCTTATTTCTTTACTCTCCTTTTATTCATTCTCTTATTTCTTCTGTCATTCTCTCATTTTACTGTTTCTATTCTTTCAACATTATTTGTTAGTACTATTCTCAGCCCTTGAGGTGCTCTGGTTCTTTAGCTACCATTCAGACAAGTGTGGGCCCTTCAGCGCCGCTTCCAGACTGCTTATATAAGCCGGAGTTTGCCTTTCTGACTTCCAAAGTCCGGAGTTTTCCTGCTTTGTTTGTATAGTTGTTTATTTAGGCAGTTTTCAAGTTTTTAAGGTTTTGTTGTACTGCACAGTTGTTTTCCATGCTTTATAGGCCCCAAAAGCATCCAGCCTGGCATAGGAAATCCCTAGACTTGTTCTCTTTGGATCTCCCTCTGCCAGGTGAGTAGTTATCATAATATTGTCAGTATATATTCTAATACACTTTGGATCTTTCTCTGCCAGCTGTGTGACTGAGCCATAGCCTCCAGAGGTTGCCCTTACACATATAACTAGTATAAAGAGAACACTTGTTGTCTGTAAAAGCAGTTGGACATTGCTAGACGACTTACAATAAGTTTAGCATATAGGCCAGAAGAACACTGCTTTTGTTTAGCCTGAAGATATTCTATCTACAGGCTGCCTTTATATACTACATTAGTGGCTGGGCTATTACTAATACAGCTTAACTAATCAGGCCCCAGTATATAATAGTGTATGACTAACAATAATTGATGCTGAGTAAGATCTATGCATATAACTCATCAAGGCTGACTACTAGAAGATAAAAGGGGATAGGATAGGCTGAGCAGTCATCTGGACATGCTAAGAGTGGGCATGTCATTTGACTAAGCTTGAAATAGGGTTGGACACAGTCCAGAAACCAGTCTTCTGACAGCTGGCAGAGGGAAATCCAAAGTATATTAGAGTATATACTAACAATATCATGATAACTACTCACTAAGCAGAGAAAGATCCAAAAAGAACAAGTCTAGAGATTCTCTATGCCAAGATTCATGCTTCTGGGGCCTCTGAAGCATGGAAAACAACTATATAGGACAACAAAAGCTTAAAAAACTTGAAAATTACACAAACAAGGCAGGAAATATAACCAATTGACCTAGAGCCTTTGCTTTAAGTCTAAACTATTGAATACCTATGCAATCCAGAGCTGCTGCTCTGGATTTAAAATCTACTCATTAAACAACTTCACTGTTGTTCAATTATTATTTTTTACTATAGACATAACCTTGCACTAATATATAGCCACTTACTTATATAATGTACAATATACAAATGTCTATGCTACCTTACATAAGGTAGCTTTTTTATTACACATCTCATAAAACTGAATTGATTCTGCTGTGTAACTATAAGCTCTTAACATTGTTTCACTTTTTTTGAACCTTTCAGGTTCAATTCTATTCTATGAGAAGAATTGTAATGCTAGACTCAGAGTCTAGAATCTAAGAAGTCTGAGCATCAAACTTTGTTTGATGTGTTGCAGCAAGCACCTGACACATTGATAAGAATGTCAACTAATCAACAGTCCAAATTTGACCATGAAGATGAGACCATTGTGCAGTTGTTCATATATCCAATGGCCATGTCAGCAGACCCAGCACAATCACAGAGCCCCCAGTAGCAGCAGCAATAGAGGGTACTCTACAGCAGCTGCAAGGAAGGCTGAGTAGTATGCAGTAGACCAAGCAATGGCCAGCCCAAGCAGTGGCTAAGGTGAACTTGTACCTCCTGAGGACACAATGAAATATATTGTATTTTATGTTCATATTCTGGAGCTCAAGGTTCAGGCATACTTGTAAAAGAAAATGTGTCAAGGCTCAATGGCCTCGACACTAGATAGAGCAAATCTTATTCCATTGATTTCTGCAAGGGCAAGACTTTCTTCCTGTTTAGAGGAAGCTATGAGTAACATTTATGCTCTCTAGCAACCACAGAAGACTGAAGAACAGTTTGTAGCAAGGTTTCTTGCAGCACAAAGAAAAGAAGCATTTTGAGGTCACACTGGACAACCTCAGTCTACAGTAGAGTCTACTGCTACCATGCTGGAAGCAGTGTAGTACTTGGGGTGCAAGTATTATTATAGTTCTGGGGCTTTCTTGCAGTCTTAGAAAGCTGCCTCTGATTCACACTGATACTTGACAATGAAGTTGATGTATTGAAGGTTTGAGGGCTTCCCAGAATATTAAATATCCTGAAATGCATATTGTTGTTGGGCAGGTATCTGAGGATGGCACCTTGTTGCAAGGGTCAGCACATCAACTTTTCTTGCTAATATTGCACAAGTAAGCAACTATAGTGTGTCAGGACAAAGGATGGCATGGTATGTGATCCATGCCAGCTCATTTGCAAACAAACATGCAGCCTGACAATTGTCAAAAAGACCACCAAGCCTGGCAAGAAGAGAAAGGGGAAAAAAACCACTGGCAAAGAAGTCAGTATTATTGAAAGTGATGATGGTATGAAAGTCTTTTTCTGCTCAAATAGCTAACTAATAGTTAGTATTATCAAAATTGTTTGTCTATCCATCAAAGCCATCAACCTTCAACCACCTAATGAATCCTCTTCTAGTGTAGGGCAAGAGCAAGAAGCAAGTAATAGAGTCTGATCATAGCAAGGCCATTGTGGCTGGTGTGATGGCAAGGGTAGATAGCTATTTGGACAGGATCAAGAATGGATTCCAGAAAGCTTTGCAAAATGTTCAAGTGCAGGTGTAAAGAGTCTTAACAAACTCTAGCCTAAGTAATTCACTCTATAGAAACCACCAAGCCTTTGCCTATCAATTGCCTAATTATTCTTGACTCTACTTGGACTATTTATACACTTTTTATAGTGCACAGACTACTAAATACACATGACTCTTTGTTGTAGACTCCTCAGCATCAATAACATATTTGTTAGTCCAGTTTACCTTTTTGGATGCATGTTTTGGTGCCACCATTCAGTTTCTTGTTCTACTATTTATCTTTATTATTCTTGGTTGCCACTTCTCTATTTGTCTCTGCTCCTTTTAGCATAATTCCATTCATAAATCCTTCTTTCTCCTTTTAGTTCTTCTTTGCATTTCATGCTTCTTTTGACATCTTTTCATTCTCTTTTCCTCTTTCAGTCATGCCAAATTAGTCATTGTTAGATCAGATCTTGCTTCTTTGATTTAAATTATTACAATTTAATCTTATTTTGCTTTATCTGCCAGCTCCATGCTTCTCCTATTGAATTGATAGCTTGAGCTGGTTTCTGCCCTTTTATTCTGTACTTTCTGTATATTTATTAGGGTGTTTTTGGAGATACAATTGGTTGAGACTGCTACCAGGAGGCTTACAGTTTTCAGCCTTATAATTAAATGTTTATTTTGACTTCTGATGCATGTTGTGTCTCTAACTGCTAGTACAGCATTGTATTAGCAGCTTCAGTGGATTCTGAGAAGGAGGAAATCACTTTAGCACAGGTTAAAAATGAGTTGGAGGAGAGACTGCCACTGAGTCACCATTCTGATGGCAGCTTCCTTTGCTGATTGTGTTGCATATCAGCAAATGAAGAATTAAGACCTGAACTGTCAGGGTCATATCTTAATAGACAATCAAAATATCTTATCTAAGGAAAGAACACCTGTCAATGCTGTGTGAGAGCAGTATATAAGACATGCAGTTTGGAGCAAGCAAGAGTGGGATGACATGACTCCACACTCAGCCAAACAAGCTGAAAATGATGGTAGTAGGCAGTTACCACCTCACTGGAACATCATAACTCTAATATATGATGTAGGTCAATAATCTATGAGCATTTTTGACTATTTCACCAGCAGCCAGGATTGACTGAGGCAATGAAGATGTATAATAATAATATGCACCAATGCCTCAGTAGTATCATTGATGATGCAGTAGGTGTGCCATTATGCCTACCTGAAAGTATTAAGCTGTGGAAAGCCAAAGCCAAGCATATCCAACTATATAAGGGAAAATCTAGGTTTAGTGACTTGGAGAATTGGACAATGGATATATGCAACCCTCTGGCATCTTGCCAGTATGGAGTATGGAAAAGACCACCTAGACAGAGAACAAGTGTTTGTTTTGCTGGAGTTCTTAGATAGACCAGCCAAGAACAGGTTTCAGCAGCATATTCTCCACTACAATCAAGCACAACAGCAGTAGACATTCAAGGATGTAATCCTTGAGCTTTATAATTGTTTTGTGAGTGCATCAACTATGCAAGATGCATGGGAAGCATTTATTGCTGCTATATATACTGAAAAGCTGGGAGTTTAAAGTTTTTATAATATCTTGATAGATCATGCCCAAAATATGTTGATATACCCTGATAGCTGAGTAATGATTGATACCTTCCTAAGAGATATCCCAGATGCTATGTGAGAGTTTTTTTTTTTTTAAAAAAATCCTTTTTTTTGGGCTTTATTTCAAGGCTGGTATATATGAGTATCAATATGTCATCACCCCTATAATATCCTACAGTACTGACCAGAACTCTTATTTGTAATAACAGACTCTCTTCTGAGATAAACTCTACAGAGGAATTCATTGCACATGCATTGTACTACAAACTGTTGCACAAAGTGGCACTTTGATTTATATTGGACTAAGACATGCCCAGTGGTGCATCCTACAAAAAAACTGAAGCCTTGATAGATAGATACCTTTTAAGTGAGATGGAAAGACTTGGCAGAAAATCCAGACCTCCAGTTTATGATACAGCCATTAACTAGACAAGTGCCAGTGTTTAGATGTTCTTGCCTACTGGCATAGTAAGAACCATAGGATTAGCCAGTGAAAGGGGCTGGCACATAAAAGAGAGTTGACATTATCAAGGCATCAAATCCAAATCTAGAGCAGAAGCAGGAGCTTGACTGAGATCCTGCATGAAGAAGAGATGCAGGCTGCTTCTATTGTGGAAAGACAGCTAAGCCATAGTATCCACATGGTGCTAAGCTACATGCCTTTATGCATACAGTGCAGACTGCCATCCTTGGAGAAGAAGAAGTGGAATCAGGTAATGAACCTGATATAGACAATAATAAGGTTGAGCACCTTGATGTTCAGGATGCAGAGATGGAGAAGGTCTCTGAGGAGAAGGACAACTTGGGCAATGAGTGTGTCAAGGTTGACATCTATAACATTTATGACAAAAACTATTATGCTCAAGAGTCTGATACCAAGTTCATGGAAGCACTGACTAATTATCTAGCCAGTAAGATAGATTGTTAATAGGAGTGGCAAATGTGAGAATATATAAAGTACACTTTTGCAAAGCACCAGAGAAGCTAGCTAGACCTGTATTAAGTAGAAAGGACAAGGAGTGCCTTGTATCATATGTGGAGGTCAATGGGCACAAAGCTTGGACCTTGTAAGATTTGGGGAGCATGACAACAGGTATCACTCTCTAGTTCTTCCAGACATACAATATTTATGTAAGTGCACTGAAGGAGCTATTGCTTCTTTAGTTGGGAACTGCAGGCAGTCATGCTACTGTTCAATTTGAAACACAAGCATTTATTGCCTGTGCAAAGACTAAGAGCTGGATATCTTGATGTAGCAAATTTTGACTGCTATAATATGATCATTGGGACACTATACATGCAGAAGCACAATATTATTCTTGATTTCAAGGATAATCAGATTGTGGTAGATGGCAAGACCATCTCAGCAGTGCAGGTGTTCCTAGATAATGGGGATGGAAGACTTCATTGCTACAGAGCCATGGAGAAAAAGCTGCTAGTGCAATGAAAATAACTAGACAGTAGAAAAAGAGTGCACAGTGAAAGAGGAAGTTGAAAAAATGCAAGCTTGGGCAAGCTTGCTGAATGACAGTCCTGCATTGATAGTGTTGGAAGGAGAGGCAGAAAAGTATGAGCATACTCTGAAAAGGGGGAAGAAACTCAAAAAGATACTCAAAGTACAGGTAGAGCAGCCACTGGAACAAGAGTATTGAGGATAGCAAGCCTTAGAAAGTAGTGGAATGTCAGCCAACATTATCAAAAGTCAAGGTTGAGAATTTTATAACAGACAAAGAGAAAAGAGCAGCAATGACATGGTTGTTGATGACAAAGAGATTGATTTGGGATCAACCTATACTGCACTCATTGTTTGAATGGGTATTCAATTCACATATGCCTCCAGAATGGAACAAACTAGTGGTGTTCATGTATGTGTGAAATGGATTGCACTAGAGCATAAAAGGAGAACAATATCATCAGACAACTGATAATGAAGTGTCTCAGCCAAACAAGATACTCTTTGATGAAGTATCAGTAATGGCAAGAAGGCAGAAGCAGCTGCTTCCAGCTTGACTTTACCACACATTAGAGGAGAGTAAGCTGAGGATTGCAGCTTTCAGGGAAAAGTACACATATCTGAGGTCAAGAGTAGAGGTGACACCATCCCCATAGACCAACACAAGACAAGGGAAAGAGTAAGGCTGAGAGGCTTATATTGGAAGATATCTCTGCTCTACAACAGCAGTGGCAGGAAGAATTCACAGATATTCTCAATAATACTAAGAAGGAACTGCCTCCTTAGCAGGAGGTAAATTATAAAATCAACTTTATTAATGAGAATAAGTTGTACAGATACCACTTGCTAAGATGTCTGATGGTATTGTAGCAGCAGCTGTGAGACAAGACCAACTAGTACTTGAAGGCTGTCAGGGGACTCCTCATTTCTTCCTTTTCTCACTCCTTATCTCTTCACTCTCCTTCCATTCATTCTCTTATTTCTTCTGACATTATTTCATTTCACTGTTTCTATTCTTTCAACACTATCTGTTAGTACTACTCTCAGCCCTTGAGATGCTCTGGTTCTTTAGCCACCATTCAGACAAGTGTGGGCCCACTCAGCACCGCTTCCAGACCGCTTATATAAGCCAGAGTTTGCCAGAGTTTGCCCCTTATTTGTACAAGTGTTTGTGTAGACAATTTTCGAGTTTTTAAGGTTTTGTTGTACTGTACAGTTGTTTCCCATGCTTCAGAGGCCCCAGAAGCATCCAACCTGGCATAGGGAATCCCTAGACTTGTTCTCTTTGGATCTCCCTCTGCCAGGTGAGGAGCTACCTTGATATTGTCAGTATATATTCTAAGACACTTTGGATCTCCCTCTGCCAGCTGTGTGACTGTGTGACTGAGCCATGTCGGAAAAATCCCAGATGCCTTATCAGGACAAAAACCAAATTAGGTCAAATAAGGTCAGATCAGAGTGTGGAGCTATCTTGATTGGGCCTGATTACACAAAAAACTAATTTGATCAGACCTGATATGGTCTAATAAGGGCGTCTGATCTTGTAACGCTTGTCTGATCAGGACTAATTATTGGGTCTGTCACAAATAACGTGATCACGGCTGATTTCATCTGATGCGGCTCTCAGGATTTTTCCGACACACAGCCTCTAGAGGTTGCCCTTACAAAGGCTCAATAGCAGGGTAGGGCATCACAACGGTACGTGTCATACGTTGTACGGGAGCCCGCTTTGTGCCGTACCAT